>JAOVVI020008310.1:0-14261 GCA_028571085.2 Nepenthes alata
AGCGGCTAGCGAGCGACAGGCGAGCCGGCGACCTACTGGAATTTTGGCTCGAGCGGTTATCTAGCACCAGGCGGGCGCGCGGGCTTCGGACCGATATAACAGACTTTAACCCGACAACCCACAACCCGACATTAATATAATAAAATATACGGTCACGGAATATGCCAATTAGACAAATGTCTCTAACAAATGGTGATGCAGAAGATATGAGCCAATGGGGAGAGAGTCAATACTGCCAACTGCGACTAGCATCGCTGCTCACAGTTCTCTGGCCAATCTCAACGCGAGGGGTAGACCAAGCATGACCGACAGCGTCCGATAGTTTACCTGCCACCGCAAGATGACAACCAACACACCGGTGACTGTCAATAATAATCAGCGGCAAACGAACCCCTGCACGGGAATTCTCGCGCCCAAAGCCTCCAACCAGGGGGTCTATAAAATCTCTCTCCTTCTACAGGGAAAGGAATTGATTGAATCCTAGATAATCGACTCTACGTCAAGCCAACTAAACTCAAAACCATCTTCCAGACCCAATTCTCTTAGCCTTCTCAGGTGGCAAGAATTAGTCACCTGTTACGGTACATTCCGGGAGTCAAGGCTCACAATACTCGCTCACTAAATCTCACCCACCTGCATTCTCGCACTCCAAACGTATTTAGAGCATATTTTTACGCACCTCTAAACGTTTGCCTCTTTCCGTTTATTGTGAAAAAATTATTGACTTGCGGTGTGAGAAATCTCCCCGAACCTTTGACCTCTTATTTGTTAGTTGTATTGTGCAGGTCTAAGGATAAAAGAGACGGAGACCAGATCCGCTTGTGACATTTTCCTAACAATGAGAAATTCGAAGGCTCTCTAATCCGTTCGACAACTAGGACTCGGAACGTAATATTGACGCCGTCTGTGAGGAGACAAGAAGTCTAGTGTCTCCTTCTTACACTTATTCCTTTGGAACAAGATGGTAAACACCGGGGTATAAGCTAGTGCCCCAGCAAGAGATGTCGTTACCTACGGCGACGACCCCACGGTGGGTAGCCGCACTGACGTCTGTCTGGAGCCCGACGTTCACCTCCTGGCAGTGGACATAGGCGATGTGAGGCTAGTGATCCAGGCCCTCTCAATTGGACGGGCACATCATGGATGAGGGTTACTCCTCCAACATCCCTAGCGTCCTTCTCTAGGCGGGGAAGGCATCACGCAGGAGTCCCTAGCAGAAGATCAGATCTGCCTAATGACGTCGGGGCCCAGGTGGCTTTTAGTAGTAGGGTCCAGTGTACGACTGAGAGCCACCCTAGTCGGGACGAGCGGGAGGAGAGCCCAGAGCAGCGTAACCCCCGTAACTCCCGCGGTGAAGGAAGGCTAATGGCCACAGACTCCAATAGTGTGTGGCTGCCCTGCACAGGAAGCCGCCACAACTAACAAGCTCAGCAGTACCAACAAGGTCACATGGAGCTCCGCAACATCATCAACGAGCGGAGAGGCGAGTCCGACCCACCGATGGAGCAGAAGGTAAAAGTACTTTGGGATCTCCTGCACAAGGATAAGTCCACACGATCATTCGATGACCTGCGAAGGTCACCCTTCGCTTTGGATCTTCTGACCGAGCTACTCCTTTACAAGTTCAAGATGCCCGTACTGGGATGGTACGACGTGAGTAAGGACCCGATCGATTACCTCAACTGCTTTCGTACTCACCTGTCCCTTCAGGGAGCAAGCGAGGCAATGATGTGCCAGTGCTTCCCTGTCACTCTCACGGGGGATGCACTGCTTTGGTTCCACGGCCTTTCGCAAAATTTCATCTGCTCCTTCGACGAGCTCGCGGATAACTTCTTGAGCCAGTTTGCCTCCAGTCAAAGAGAGGAAAAATAGTCGTGGCACCTGGTCCGCCTCTGCCAGAGGTCAAATAAAAGCCTGAAGCGATTTCTCAACCGCTTTATTACTGAGGTACGCCGGATCCCCCAACTCTCTGACAAGTTAATATAGGGGACTTTTTCATAAACCTGTTGCATCAGTACCATCAATCCTTTCGGGAAGTAGAAGCTATTGTCTGAGCCTACATCTCCACAGAGGAGGCCAATGAGGAAAAGTGTCCCGAGCACGTGGACCGCCCTCCAGAGGTCCCCAGAGCTACTAGCGGCAAGAAAAGGAACAGCGATAGCAGCCGCTTCACGGAGCGTCGCAAGTAGCAACGTCTTTTGCTGGGATCAAGGAAGGAGCACGGGCTAACGTCCCTAACTCCTCTAAATGGTACCCGTGCGAACATCCTGATGCAAATCTAGGATGAAAAGTTATTCAGTGGCCGAAGGGCCCAAGCGATATAACCGGACAAAATACCGCCATTACCATCGTTGTCTCAAACATTCCACGGAGAACTAACAGACCCTACAGTAGGAAATAGAAGACTTGATCTGTTCCGAGCATCTCAAGCAGTTCATGAAGGGTTCGAGGCAAGCCCCCACAACCTCGGAAGGCGAGGCAAGCGAGCCTCCCAGGAACCGTACGGCTGCTGGCGTGATCAGCATGATCTCAACCTTGCCGGCCAAGAGCAACAGACAGGCACAACCTAAGTAGACTTTCAGTAGTAAGAGAGCGAAGATAGGGGATAGGAGTGATGTCATTAGTTTTAGTAGCAACGATATGGCTCATATAACCTTCCCCTATTCTGATCTCTTTATTGTATCCGCCCTCATTTTAAATGGTAAGGTTGACTACCAATTAAAATAGGTCTTCATTGATAATGAAAACTCTCAAAATTTATTATATCTTAGCACCTTTTTTATGCTTGGACTGAAGTGGAGCCAAATAAAAGCGGCTGATGGCCCTCTATATGGCCTGGACAATGAACTTGTACCAGCACAGGGGATAGTCCAGCTGGAGATCAAGATGAAAATTTACCCGCGCATTGCCACATGAGAGCTAACGTTCATCGTTGTCGATCTGTCATTCGTTTATAATGCCATCCTGGGCAGACCTTTTCTCACGGCCTTCGAGGCCGTTACATCGATTCCTCATCTAAATATGAAGTTTCCAACCCTGTACGGCGTAGGAGAGGTGCTCGGGGACCAGGTGATGGGATGGATGTGGTACTTATCCAAAGTAACTCCAGTGGCGCTAGGCTGCCTGGACAGAGATCTAGATCTCCATGATGAAGCCACACTGCAACAAGTCCAGTCAAGAGAAGTAACCGAAGTAATTCCTCTGGCTCCTGTCGGGCCAAAAAAGTACATACATGTGGGCAGCTCTCTCCCTCCTGCCTATCGTGACTGCCTGGTCACCTTTCTTCGGAGGAACATCGATGTGTTTGCATGGATTTCTGCCAACATGCTCGGAATATCGGCCAAAATAATGGTACACAGGTTGGGCCTCGATCCCGGCCACAAGCCCATGTGGTAAAAGTGTAGAAATTACTCCGTTGAGAAGCTGGTAGCTATAAGGTAGGAAGCGAGGAGACTATTGGACGTTGTATTCATGAGAGAAATCCACTATCCGGATTGAATATCCAACGTCGTGCTCGTGAAGAAGAGCAACAGAAAATGGCGGATGAGCGTGGACTTTATCGAAGTAAACAAAGCCTACCCAAAGGACTGCTTCTCTCTCCCTCATATCGATCAGTTGGTGGACTCCACATCCGGACACGACCTCCTGAGCTTTATAAACACTTATTTAGGTTACAACCAGATCAGGATACTCCGGATGATGAGGAGCACACCTCCTTCATGACTAACCAAAGGACGTACTGCTATAAGGTGATACCCTTCGGTCTCAAGAATGTCAAGGCAACCTGTCAGCGTCTAGTGAATAAGACATTCGAAGGTCAGATTGGGAAGAACGTGGAAGTATACGTCGATGACATGCTCGTAAAAAGTAGGGTAGCCGACGACCATGTTTATGACCTAGAAGAGACCTTTCGGGTCATCCGAGCGCACAGAATAAAATTTAACTTGGCCAAATGCACGTTCGGGGTGACCTCTGAGAAGTTCATGGGCTTTATTGTGTCACGGTGAGATATAGAAGCGAAACCAAAACAGATCAGGGTCATCCTTGACATGAACCCTCTGCGAATGGTGAAAAAAGTACAGAAGCTCACAGGACGACTAGCAGCCCTCTCGCGATTCCTACCCAAGTCCGCAGAGAAATACTTACCCTTCTTTAAGGCACTCAGAGGGACAAAATCGTCCCAATTCCGTTGCACCGAGGAGTGTGAATAAGCCTTTAAAGAGTTGAAGGCGTATCTTGTCATCCCACCTCTCCAGAGCTCACCATGCGTGGGCAAGGACCTATACCTCTACTTGGCTGTGTCAGACACGGCACTCAGCTCTGTGAAAGTCAGGGAGCACTAAGAAGTGCAGTGACCGATGTACTATGTGAGTAGAATACTAACAGACGTGGAAACCTGCTATCCGCACGTCGAAAGGATCGCATTGACGCTCATCTATTCAGCGCAGATGCTACGGCCCTACTTCCAAGCTCATTGGATCGTCGTTATAACGGATCAACCCCTGAAGACGATCCTACAGAAATTGAAAACCTCCGAGCGACTGGTCAAGTTGGCTATAGAATTGGGAGAATTTGACTTAGAGTTCCGCGGCCGGCCCTTAAGGGTCAAGCCCTAGCGGACTTCATCATCGAAGCGATGACCCCATCTCTAGACGACTCACGCAGCCTAGGGAGTATAAATCTTCTTGACATTCCAACGTGGACCCTGAATGTGGATGGGTCCTCCACTCAGACAAGCAGCGGAGTCGGAGTCGTGCTTAGAACTCCAGAGGGTGCAGAAATTAAGTACTCTGTCGCATTAACCTTTCCCGCTACTAATAACATAGTGGAATACAAAGCCCTTCTCACAAGATTTTGTCTAGCAAAGGAGTGCTCCGTCAAGTCGTTTGTCATGCACAGTGACTCAGAGCTCGTGGTTCACCAAATCTATGGAACCTTCGAGGTATCGAACCCTCAGCTTGCGAAGTACCTGGCAAAAGCAAAGGCCCAGATCCAAGGCTTCAAGCACTTCAAAATTGAACATGCGCCATAGCCGAAGACTAGAAAGTTGACCGGCTAGCTAAGGACGGAGCTGCAGGATCTCTAGAGCAATACGCCAGGGACCTGCGGGAAACCCTAACCGTTTCTAGTGTTGACGCCTCATACCAGGGGTGCTGCAAATCGAGGAGGGCGATAATTGGATGTTCCCGTACAAAAAGTACCTAACAAATGAAATATTACCCAAAAATGTCGACGAGGCCAAGCAGATCAAGAAGACGGCAGACTGGTACACAATCCTCAACGGGAGGCTATACAGGCGAGGATATTCCACTCCTTACCTAAAATGCCTGACCCCTGAGGAAGCTAAGTACGCCTTGAGCGAAGTCCACCTCGGCATATGCGGCTCGCACATCGGAGGGAACAACCTCGCATTCAAGATCATGCGTTATGGTTTCTTCTAGCCCATGATAAAGTGAGATGCTTTGGAATTCGTGTAGAAGTGCAAAAGCTGTCAGGTCCACAGATCCATGATGCACCTCCCCCATACAAAGTTGCGTTGCCTTCAGGCCCCATGGCCATTCGTACAATGGAGATTTGACATCCTTGGACCGCTACCTCTGGCTTTCGGACAAAGGAAAGTCCTCATCGTTGATATCGACTCCTTGACTACTTCACCAAGTGGGTAGAAGCAGTTTCTCTAACTAAAATCACCTAGCAGAATGTGACAGAGTTCCTCCAGCAAAACATCGTTTGTCACTTTGGGATCCTCGGGGTCATAGTGACTGACAATGGGACCCAATTCATTGACAAACGATTCACCAAATACTTTGGAAATCTACACATCCGGCTGGTCCATACATCTATGGCATACCCTTTGGCCAACGGGTAGGTTGAAGTAACTAACCGCACGCTGCTGCATGGATTGAAGACCATGTTGGAGGATGCAGGGGGATCGTGGGTCAATGAGTTGCCTTCTGTGCTCTGGTTGTACCGAACAGTCCTGCGAGAGTCAATGAGAGAGACACCCTTCAACCTCTGCTATGGGGCTGAGGCTGTGGTCCCCGTTGAAGTAGGGCTACCCTGCCTGCAGATCAAATATTTCAATCCTGCCACGAACTTCGAAAGGCTCAGAGAATGCCTGGATCTGCCCCAAGAAGTTTGAGATGCCGCCCGTCAAAGGATCGTAGCCTACCAGCAGCGTATCGCACGATACTACAACAAACGGGTGAAGGCGCGCCCGCTTAGGGTTGGTGCCCTGGTCCTCCGGAGTGTAGAGGCCGTGGAAAAAGTCGCAAGCAGGAACAAACTTTTTCCTAGGTGGGAAGGCCCGTTCCTCATCTCTGCGATCCTCCAGAGTGGAGCGTATAAGCTACGCCCCTCTCCCTCTGTCAGATCTCCCCTACCAATGTAATACTTAATTCCAGAGTCGACTCATAGTAGCCGATCCTCTTCCAGTGTGTGATCGTAACAGAGGACTTTCCTTAAAAATGCATGCGCCCCCACACACACTAGGCACTCAGTAGGATGCAACAATATCCATTACATTTGCTGAATTTGCAATTCTATGTCAAATTCTACGACACTTCAAGGAAAAGAAGAAGAATATATATTGTCTTTTCTAAAGTTTGCATGCATAGTATTTATTTTAGAGTTTTCTTTCATTTTAAAAAAGATGTACATGTTTCATAGATAGTTTTATACCTTTCTTTTAAATAAACCGTCATAAAAAATAAACAAAAAATATATATCTTAACAAGTCAAAATATATTTAGTTACAATTTAACAATTGTACCTGTTTCATAGATAGTTTTATATCTTTCTTTCAAATAAACTGTTATAAGAAATTAATAAAAAAATACATATTTTGACCTGTCAAAATATATTAAAACAATACAAGGTCTTAGGAAATAATACTATTCAGTTAATGTTGAAAATTGAAAAAAAAATAAATTATCACATTAAAATCAAATTGATGCAAAAAATAAATGTAAATTTTAATAATACATTGTCCTAATAAAACTTGTTAGTTCAAATGACATGTTGTTGATATGTTCCTTTCTTTAACACATTGTTGCATAAAAATATATATATTGCCAAACAAAAAGCATGACAATTTAAAAAAATTAATAAAAAGATTCTATACTTAGTATTTTGGTTTATGGAGAGACTATTCCAGGAAGTGTAAAACCGATAAAGAGAGCATTGAAAACAGTTATCCTGTTGTAGATATTGATCATTGAGGATTGTTTGTTCTAAAATATTGAAAATGATAAAAGTGGATATCTACTTTGTATGATTTAGCTATAGTACTAATGTCATTGCCATATTTTTGTGGTGATACTCCTGTCATATATTCGAACAACTTTCATCATGGCTGCGAGTCTTCCAGTTTGATGTCTCCTGTCATAAAAATGTTGTGTGAGATGTCTCCTACAACGTTCAGGGTTGAAAAAGCAGCTACCTCATTCTCTTGACTGCCAGATTGACAAGCTCAGATCCATATTCTAGTTAAACTAATGTCCTGGGTTTATGAGTCAATTCATTTCTTCAAAACTTTAAGGTCCGACTTAGTAAGAAATCAGTTCAATTCTTGGAAACTCATCTTGCAATCCTAATCCCAAAGAAAGACCGTTTGCTTCTACGTCAAACACGTCAGTGGCACCACAATTCTTAAGAAATTCTTAACAAACCGTCTACAATAACTAGCCAAATCCAAGAAACTCCGTACTTTTGTAACATTGGTCTGTCAATCCTAATTAGCCACAACTTTAATCTTTTTTGGGTCCACGAAAACACATCATTTTAAAATTATGTGTCCTAAAATGACATTTCTTCCAAACTAAATTCATATTTGTTCAACTTAGCGAATAACTACCTGTTTCTCAAAGTTTACAACACAATTCTCAAATGCATTTCATACTCCTCAAAGTTTTTTGAATAGATTAAAACATTATCAACAGAGATGACCACAAATTGATCCAGATAGGGTTAAAAAATTTGATTTATAAGATTTGTAAATGTTGCCGACACGTTCATCAATCCAAAATGCATCACAAAAAATTTATAGTAGTTGTACCTCATTCTAAAAGTTGTCTTAGGTATGTCATCACTCTTGAAACCCTCGGTGCGCTCGTCGTGCGCTCGAGCTACATTCGAGTATTGCGGCAACAGTCATTAAGTTTGGACGCATTTTTTGAGCTCTTTATAAATTTCATCCTTCTTTTAGTTGCCCTAACTTTTACGGAAGCATTTTGGAGCACTCCTTTTGAGAGAAATATAACTTTTACTCTATTAATCTTGCTCAAAATTAAAAAAATCGCAATTACATTATTGTATTTCATGTGCTAACGGTTTTCTCACCACTTGCTTTTTATCGTTTCAACACTCCCACCCTTTTATCTTCGTTGACAACGTGTATATTGTGAAAAAGGGGATCCAGTGGTGTGTGAAAATTCAATCAGTTCGTGAGGAAATATCGACGAGAAAATCAAAATGTATTTGATTCCGTTGCCGTGGGCAAATCAAAGAACTTCCTTGGTAGGTATCACAATATGGGAGTAAGTCGGTAAGGTTAGTGTGTCATTATCTCCCGATCTGTAAGTTAATTTTTATAGTGTATTCTTCTCTGATCGTTGAAATTTGGAGGGTTTTTTTTTATTACCGTGGGTATCAAATTTTTTCTTCGTCATAAAAAATTGCCTCTTGTTTATTATTGCTCATTATCTTACTTGTGATGCATGTTATTATTCGTATTATCTAGAAATAAATATTCTTTATGTGTATTGAATATTTAATTTTGTATTACTTTCGTTAATCCTGTACGAAGTTGAAACTTGATTGTGTTCTTTGGGACGAAACACCCTTTTCAATTAGTATCAGAGACTCACCCTGATCCGTGACCCCAAAATCTAGATGTATATGAGCGGTTCTCTATCCGTGTCTCTCTTCTTTGATAGGAGTAACTATACGTATTGGAAGATTCGTATGAGAGCTTTCTTCAAATCGATGGATGAGTGAGTGTAGGATAGTACTCAAATGGGGTGGACACCACCGAGAAGTTCAACCAACGATGAACCAAAAGTATTATCTTTGTGGTCAAAAGAAGAATTTGATGCTTGTAATTTGAACAATAAGAAACTACATGCCAATTTTATGACTGTCTCTTCTGAAGAGTTTAAACAGATATCTATGTGTAAGACCTCTAAAGATATGTGGGACGTGCTTGAGAGTACCCACAAAGGAACAAAATTAGTAAAAAATTTAAAATTATAAATACTCACCACTAGATTTGAAGAAATCCGTATGAAAGATGACGAAACATTCGATGAATTTTATGTACAATTAAATGATATTGTGAACTTCACGTTTAACTTAGGAGAACGGATTCCTAAAAATAGAATTGTTAGAAAAGTTCTTAAATCACTCACTGAACGTTTTAAACCTAAGGTCACCGCTATCGAAGAAAGTAAAGGTCTTGATAAAATAAATATCGAAGAACTTGTAAGATCTCTTCAAACTTATGAGCACACATTCTCACAGTCAAGAAAAAATAAATCGATTGCTCTAAAATCCGTTAGGAAAGAGAGAGACCGTGACTCTAATGAGGAGTCGAATAGTGATGAAGATTTTACCTTATTTGTTAATAATTTAAAAAAAATTTTGAAGAAAAATAAATCTTCCTCTAACAAACCAAATGAGGATTCAAAAGATCACTTACATTTGATAAGAAAGATCGACGTGATATTAAAGAATTCAAATCAAAAAATACCCAAAGAGTTCAATGCCACGAGTGTAAAGGTTTTGGCTCTTATCGTACTAAATACCCAAATCTTAAATGCCAACAAGGTCAAACCTTAAAAACTAATGTGATCTTGAGCGATAATGAAGAAGAAGATGTTAAAAAATATACTGAAGATGGCACTGTCAAGTACATGGCTTTTATGACATCGTTGTATGGAAGTGATGAACGTTTAAAAGAAACTCATAATCAATCCGATGACTCTGAGAATGAGTCAGAAGTTGAATTGTATGACTTTCAGGATGTTTATAATAAATTATTTAAAGAATGTCTACAGATCAAGAAAACTAATGTGTCAATAAAACTTAAATTGACAAAACAAACGGCTCTTAAATTTGAGTTAGACACAAAAGTTTAAGAAGTTAAAAAATTAAAAAAACTCTTTTACTGAAAAGATCACGACTCTTGAATTTGATCTTGAAACTACTCGAAATGATTTGAAATAATTTTTAAATTGGTCCAAAAAATTGGACCATAGGCTCGGTTTGAAAAAAATTAGAGGAAATAAAATTGGGTTGGATTACTTAAAAAATTGCTTAAATGTCAATGTTAAATCTAGAATTGTATTTGTCCGACCCACGTCTATCCCAAGACAAAGCAGCACATCGTTTGCCTGTATTAATCAATCGTAAAGAGTTTTTCCAGAACATTGGATCAAGTCACAAACCGTTAGCAAACAAAAGTATAATTTTGACATCTCTATTACAGTCGTCCCAACATGTCATGGGTGCGGCATTATTGGCCATATTCGTCCTTACTGCCCCCTAACATCGTGGCAAAACACGTTTCGGCAAAATTCAAAGATAGAAAATATCGTCAATCATATCAACTTTTTAAATGATCAAGTGACAAATTTAACAAACATTATATAACGTGGTAAGAAAATATGGATTAAGAAGAGTGAGCCTCATTATCCTTTGGTCATTTGTGATAAAAAGGCGGAGTAGTTAGTTATCTTCCTTAGGGGAGAATATTCTTGTTAGGGGAGACCATATGTTTGCTATTTAGACGTTATTATTGTTGTTCGGGGAAGATATTCTTATTTTTGCTATGGGGAGTTTTGTTTTATGGCTATTTAATCCACTTTATGCTTTCTTCTCTCTATCTCCTACTATTATATTACTGTTATTATCTATATCTGTACTAACTATGGTTGACCAGGTAATACAGTTATATTAAAAATTTGTATATTACCTTCTGCCACCAACGTTTCCGCCCTTACATCCCTTGCCTTTGTTGCACAGGCCATTCTAGAAACCGTGGTCTTCTTTTTTGAACGCCTCAGAGGAATAGGACTATCCCTCGTCATATGGCCAATTTGATCACAATTAAAACACGTCCCACTCTTGCGGTATTAGGGTCTCCCATCATGATTACTACCAAAAAATTCACATATCGACTTTGTATACTGGGGTGTTGTTGGCGAAGACTTCACCTCGATTAACTTTCCTTTGTCTTGAGCTTTAGACTTTAAGTGGGAGACTCTAACCCTTAAACTTTGGCCTCTATTCTCGGACTTCTTTTCAAAATACCTTGTCCTTAACTACTCTTACTCAATAAGTAGATCATGATCAAGCACTTCACTATACGTCTGTAGACAAAGGGGCACTAGCTGCCTTTTGATCGAATCCAGAAACCCTTGTAAGAACTTTCGGGCTCTCCGAGCCTCCTCTGTCACCAGGTGGGGAGAAAAATGAGACAATTCAGTAAATTTTATATCATACTTTGTCACTATCTTATTTCCTTTAAGCAGCTAAACTTATCTTCCTTGATTTCTCGAAAGTTAGACGGGAAGAATTTCTCATAAATGATTTCGTAAAGACATTCCATTAAATTTTTTCATTTTTCATTTTTGAAATTTGACATTGAGTGGCTACCACTGACTCGCCTTTTCTTCTAACTTATAGGCGACGAATTTAACTTTATCTTCTTTAGGGCAATCAATCAGCTCAAACATTTTCTCCACTCTTTGATTCCAATTTTTGGCTTTTATAGAATCAAATTCTCCCAAGAATTGTGGGATGTTCTTGCTCTTGAAGTAGTCTAAGGGCATCCTACTTTTCCCTTAGTTAGCAATTCTCCTTATGGCGGCTAAGTTCTCGTCTTACCGTTGAATCATGTTGTCCACAATAGTGCTTAGGCTACCCATCATCGCAAGGTAATCATCCTCTCAGCTCAAACTCGATCCTCCACATCTAGAATTTCTATTATCTTCCATGATAATACCTATAATATGAAATATCTAAATAATAAGCTCCTCAAACTTAATCCAAAACACATCTCATTATGATTCTTCTATGATACCCTTCCCTATTATGGCCCCGAATCAAAGCAAATTTAAATAAATATTAACATTTACAATAAACCATAAAAGTTGGTTCACATACGCTCTACAATACCCAAATTTGGAGATAACGAACATCCACATAACTTGAAACGATAACAATAAAAATATCAACCAATACAGGTTCTCCTCGACAACTTATCTGAATAATAAGAAGTTACAAAATGCTCCACAATATTGTAAGAAAATGTGAGAATGCACAATATAAACGAAATTGCCAATTCATAACAACCAAACATCATAATATCAAAATAATATTATTTTCTCCCAATTAATACATTATAGAGTTCTCATTCTGATAGTCACTTCAAACAATACCTAAAGTATATTCAATACGAATGTGATCCAAAATACAGGGCTAATACTCACCAATAAGAACAAGGCTTTGATTAATTTTGTGTTCAAATTTCGTATAATGTATCCGTAATTGACTAATATGAAGGGGATAAGAACAATAAAAAATATGAGCAAAAAACTCAACAAATATCGATACATAATATAACACAATGCGTCCAGAATTAGGATGAGGGACAGTAAACAAATACAAAACGTATAAAATCATAATCCAAAAACTCATCAATGAAATTCTGAATGTGACATCGTACTCAAATGCATAATCCAAAATGAAGGTCACAATTTCTAATTGTACAAGATTAACCGAATTCTACTTATGGATAAAACTTACGAATCTCAATCAAAATCTCAAATACAAATTAATACAAGTAAAATATATTATAAATAAAAAATATGTACAAATTACTGAACCAAAGACCAAAATATTAACTTGAGGAAAGGTTACACGTACTTCCGATAACCTTAGGCCACAAATTACTATTTAGATTCATAGGTGGGCGATCTACATATTATTTCCTTAAACAAAATTAAAGGTCGCTTTCTTTTACGTCCCGTGAATAATAGGTATTATTTTTAAATCTGTTTAATATATTAGAAGGTTTGAATATATTAATTTTATTTTCATAAAAATACAACCGAAGGAGGGTCTCTATATTACATACTAAAGCTTTTCCTATTTGGTAAAAAAGGTCAAAAATTTTTCTCGAAAAGGTTACATCACAAAACTTTTCTCTCTTTAAATATTCTTATATATAAATATAATAACTCAAAATATTTACCCATTTTTTACAAAATAAGTAAAAATTCTTAAATATTAATAAAATCAAAGCAAAATTCTAAAATAACCAGTAAAAAAGGATATGCATGCATGAAGTAATCAAATAGGGTAAATAAATTAATATGTATGCATATTAAATTCACCAAATGTGAGCAAAATAATTAGAAATAAAAATAAAATAAGGATAGGGTATAAAGATACTTATCTCAACTTCTAATTAAACAGATCTAATAAAATGATACTTCGAATTATCTCTTCTCCTCTTTGTCTCTTTTTTTTCATCTTCTTTTTCTCTCTCCTTTTTCTTTCGTGCGCGAAATGATCGAACAATGCGCATTGCTCTTTATATAGACGAATTAGCATACGAGCGCCGCCTCGGACCTATGTCAGGTGTCTCACCAAAACCCTCATTGCGCACGAGCGTCGCCTTAGACACGTTTCGAGTGTGATTCCCTGGGGAATTAGCAATTGAACGGGACCTCGACCGCCTCAAATGTGCCTCAACCGTCAAATTACTTTCTTACTCAATATTTTTCAAATTCCATATAACATAATTATTTATAATTTGTTCAAAATTAACCCAAAATAAATAAATAATATCAAAGAAATTGAACAAAAACTGGGCATGGCATCCTTGTTTAGGCCCAAAGTTTGACCTTTTATAGTCTCAAACTTTGATTACAACTTTAATCTTTGTAAAAGTCTCTGGATCTTGTTGTATCAATGACTTGAAAATGTTCATGCCAAGTTGTCACGGTGAAGGTCCTGAGCTTGCCTTATTGGTAAGGTTTGAAATGCTTTGAGCTTTGATATTACAGCAAAAAAGCAAGCTTTTTATCAAGAGCCTGCTTATTTTGACTTAGTGCATGAGTTACTTCTCTTTTCTCTAATTTAAAGTGAAATGAGGGAATACGTCAATAAATAATTTCCACAAAGTCTGAATTTTGATTTTAACTTATAAAATTAAACTATTACGTGGTCCTATATCCCCTAAATTATGAAACCTA
>JAOVVI020008312.1:0-14259 GCA_028571085.2 Nepenthes alata
AGGGGAAAGAAGAAGGAAAGGAGAAGAGGGAGAGAGGCGCGGCGGCACATGACGGTCAAGGGAGAAAAGAAATCGGCGCTGAAGATGGAAACTCAGAACCCTAGTACGTTTTATCCTTCACTATTTTAGTGTGGTAATGAGGTGAGTTGGAGGAGGGAGGCAGACGAACCGAAGAGGAAGCCGCGCACGGGTCGAAGAGAGAAGTTGCCGTCAAGCCTGCTGCTGTTGCCGCCGTTGTTAATCGGTGCCGGAGGGAGTGTCGCCGGAACTGTTCGAAGCCGCCGCCGTCACTAACCCTCGCCGTTGCTACAGTATCGTCGCAACCTGGCAAGTAATCTTTCTGTTCTTGCAAGATAATTCGTGACCTCTCAATTATGAAAGTAAAACTTCGAATTTCTGCAAGTAAACTCTTCCATTCTCCTATTGTGGTCAATCTGTAAGTAAATTTTAAGAATCGGATTGTATTATTTTGTAAAAGTGAAGAAGTTGGGGAAACAGGGTCTCGGCTCTATGGTGGGAAAAATCCAAAATTTTTGGGATTACATGATGATTTGGGATGCGGAATTTGTGGTTAATAATATTCAATCCTTACTTTTTCACATGTGAAGAAAAACAGAAAAAAACATTTGGGGATTTTCTGATTTATTGTGAAAATTATAAGTGGGCGTGCAACAGGGCACTGTGCTCCGACGGTGTTACCGAAATGGTGAGGATAGCTACTTCCTGATTGTCGCGTTACTGTACTTATAATTCTAGCATAGGATTGGTAGTAATTGTTGTTGATTTTGGCTTCGGGCTGTCCGTCGTTGGAGGAAACAGAGCTTCGTGCTCTGTTTGTTGGTCACCAAACGCAGAAGAAGGTGAATCAATGAGAGAATGGCAGTGAGCGGATGTAAGTATATGCACGGGTGTATACGTATGTATACGGGTATATATATATATATATATATATATATATAGCAGGTGATGGTATTGTATATGTACAGATGTATGCATGTATTTATATACTAAGTTATGCTAGCATGCATGGGCGTGTGTGAACGTGCATATGGGTATCCAACCATATGCATGTATTATGTGTATATGAGGATGTACACAGCTGTGTACTTGTGTTTGTAAAGGAATATAGCTTTAATTATATAAATACATGCATGAGGTGTAAATATAAGATTGTGATGATAGTGTGGCTACGTATATAGGTATGTACTCTACGAGTCTGTACATAGAAGGTAGTAAATAAATAAATAAATAAATAAATAAATAAATAAATATATATATATATATATGTATGCATGCATTAAACGGATGTGTATATATAAGGTAGGATGTGTATAATTATATATATGTGTATAATTATATGGGTTGATGTATATGTATGGGAAAAATATATGTACGTATTATATGTGTACGTGTATGTATATTGAAAAACAAAATTAATAGTAATTCTTATTTTAATTGACCTTCGTGAAATTAGTCATGATAGTTGGATAAACGAGAATTCTGAGTTGGTTCAATAACGACAAACCGAAGACAATTTATACCTTAGAAATGGGATTTGATATATCTGGAGGGGCAGTTAAAATCAAATATAACATTTAAAAATAGTCGGCTGAATATTTTGAATCTCATTGGATTTTCTCTTATTTATGTGGTAACCAATCTTTGCGTTGGCATTGATCGCCTGCGTAGATTTTATTGGTACTCTATGGATAAGTAAAGGAGAGTATATGAAGACTCTACCATATTCAAACGACTGGGAGTTTGTGAGACATTGGGGTAATCTATATTTTTTCGATACTTATTTTACTCCAGAGGTTGAGGTTATTTTTATTGATGAGGGATGTTTATAACCTAGTGACCATCGTGGAGGATGATATCAGAGATATTATTAGCAAGGAGTATCAAAGATGGTATGAACATATTATGGGTACAGCTTTCAGGAGGACTGTAGGGGTAGTGAGGATACCATGGATATTGAGTAATCTTATGGTACTTACCCAACCATTGGAGGAATAAATAAGCAGCATTTGGTTCACTATGACAGAATAATGTCCATGGTGATTATTATTATTTCGCACAGTAGAGATTATTGTTATATCCTATAGTTATGACCTCGTATTGAGTTGATAATTGGATTCAGTGAAATCCATGTTACATTCCTAATATCCAGTTATTTATATGACTTTTGGGTCGTGGGTATGACACATTATTGAATCTCGGATAGTGGTTTGTATATCGTATATTATTATTAATTTTATACATTTATATTATAATCCGAGATTCTTATTTGTAATACTGTATTGTTGACTATATTATTTGTTGGGTATTCGACTTACTATTATATTTTCTTGACTCCAGATTGAAGAGATATCATAGGTGCTAGCTAGAAATTGTGGGATTATTGTTGGGTATCAAGTAGAAGTAATTTTGGAGCTACCGGCATATGAGCAATAGTAGAAATTTTTTTTTTATTTCAAATAATTTATGATTATAGATGTTATATTTATTATTGCGTTTATGAGGATCATTTGTGGTATGATAATTTAAATGATTTGATGATCTTGAGTTCATGTACATTGATGGACTTTAGAATTTATCATGGATAATTGATGAATTCGGATGATTTGAGATGTTTCCACAGGGATGGTCCAGGTCGGGTCTGGGAATTTGGGCTCGGGTCGTCACAACTAAATGGTATAAGAGAATTAAGATTTTGTGTGAATATTTGAGGATTTTTAAAATTGATAATATTTGAGGATATTATGCGATTCAATGATATTGGAGGATTTAGATTTATTTCTAATAAATCAAATTTGGGTGGAGAATAGTATGTATTTTGGACGACTTTCAAGGTTTGTTATTTTGAAATTTGGATTCACTAAGTGGCTTGAAAATTTAATATATTCGTGATTATTCTGGGTGAAGAAAAATCTTATAGCGCTTTCTCGAGATTGTTGGTGATTCTGAGTGATGAAATGTATTATATATTTCGGGTTTAGGGTCGGGGCTATTTTGGATTAGGAGAAAATTGGTGGGCCAAAGTATTAGTATAGATTAGGTTCTAAATTTTTTTATTTTATAGGTTGTCGAGACAATAAAATATTAGTACAGAAGATTTCGGCAAAACTTATAATGGCATTCATATGGAGTAGCTTAGCTCATAGCACAAGCTTTCATCACCTTGACTCGCCAATCTCAAGTGGTAAATGTTTAAATTTATATCAAATATTGGGATTACCATTACGAGAGATATGCTGAGTTAGTAGTTGCTATTCTTGGAAAGATCGTGATCTAGGATAATATTCGGGGTTATGACCGGTTAATATAGGCGATCTTCAATGCGCGAGAACGATATTGTCAGCTGTCCAGATTGGACCGTAGCCGGCTAGCTAAAGTGTTACTTTCGGTCAACGAAATCGTTGATTGGCCTCTAGGCCTATGGGTTGGACGCCAAATCGGTGGATTTTTACACTGGATTAGCCCATTTCTACCGTCTACATTACTAGCTCCCATGTCGGGAGGTTTGAATTTTCAACTCTCAATATGTTCTTGATGGGATGTGACATACCGTGTCGTGTTCCCCTTTCTGCTCCTTCCCCATGTTGTCCTCATTTCCCTTCTTTACTATTTCTGGCGTGATTCCTCTGCATCCGCGATTTCTTGCAAATTTGTTGGGATGAAGGTTCATTGGCATTTATTAGCCCGTTGATTCCTTTGTGTGTTATAAATTGAGGGCTCATTGCGTCTCTTCGCATCACATTTTTCCTTTATCAGCGAAATAGCGTGGGAGCCCAAAGTAGCCATGAGGCGTGGGTCTTTGGCTGCTAGTATCGGTGGGAGCTTTGAGATGCACTTACGATTTGCTTTGGTCACCCCTTTTTACGTAGGTGGCCACTTTGGTCACCCATTTTTGTACCCGTTCTCGAGCCATGTGTGCTGCTATCCTCTAGATGGGCTTGGGTATCTCGAGAATAGATGTTTCTCCAGTCTCGACCTGATGCTGGTAGCTGGTAGGGTTGGTGGCGGATTCCCTAGCTTGAGGATATTTCCTCCTTATAGCGGGGTGAAGCTTTCCTTACCCTTTGGCTCCCTTTTTGTGGCGAGCTCCTACTCTGGCTCCTGACATGCTATTCCTGGGGACCCCGCTTTGTTGCTTGTCGGATGTAAGCTTGTCTCTTGCTTGGGTTTTTTCCTTCTGGTGATGTGCTTATCTAGAAGTTTATTACGGTTGAGTTTCATGTATCTCTTTTTTTCGTTGTCTCTTTTTGTTGTACAATAGCCTCTAAAGGCCTCGTAACTTGTAAAGGGAAATAAATAGAACTAGCAACTATTTTTGCCCGTGTTGTTTTCGTCTTCATGTTTTTTACGTTGGGATGGATTGAGTATTCGTCGTCTAGCTAGAGGTCGGCCTAGATCATTGACTAGTCAAACTGGCTAGTCGCCTGATTGGGTAGCTGAGCATGTGGCAAGCTAGAACCAGAATGGATCGTTGACCAATTAAATAGGCAGAACATTTGACAGTGTAGCTGGTTGGTTAGTCAAATCGGAGCCAGACTGGTTTGTTGACCGTCAAACGGGCAGAGAGCCGAACTAGGTAATTGACCAATCAAGCCAATTGAAATCCGGAGTGGGTCACCAACCTGTTAGTTTGACTTGGAGTTCACCATATCTGCCTGCCGTCGGTTTGGTGTTTGCGAGAAGTGGAGTGTAGTGGCTTCGGAGGTTACGCCGTTCTAATTTCTGACCCGTCCCGTCCTGCCACTTGTTTTTCGTCCGTACGGTGTTAGGTTGCCATTAATGGCGCCAGACGATTGATGTGCCTGCACACCCTTCGGTGCCGACGTGTGTCGGGCCATTATGTGTGCGCTTTTTCGAGGTGCTACTTTGAAATTCGAGTGTTATCCCTTATAAAAGGATTCCACTTCGCCTCACCTGTCTTCTTCCCTTCTAGTCGCTGTCTCTTTTACTTTTCTGCAACTTGCTATTTCCTATTTTCATGACCCCCAAAGTTGACGCGATTGGTTCCGTTCTCAGTGCCACCGATATTGAGGTGTTGTATTTGTAGTACGACATTACTACTGCCATTTTGTATGCGGTGCCAAGAGAGCATGATAGGGCTTGTTCTCCCCCTGAAGGGTTCGTTACCATCTATGAGGCTCACTTGTAAAGTGGTCTTTGCTTTTCCATCGCAGGGGAATTGTTCGGGATCGTGTAGGCCCTTGGAGTCCTGATTGCGAAATTCCACGTGAATGCCATCAGGTATTTGTGCTCCTTGTGTATATTCCTTCACAACCAGGGGAGGGCATTGACTGCGGTGGCAGTGAAGGTGATTTTTTGGTTCTGCTAGAGTGGGGATTGGATCTTGCTGTCCTCTCGAGAGCTGCACAAAAGCAGGGTCATTCTTGATTCTGTCAAGAATTAAAAAAATTGATTCTTTTTTATTAGGGTCTTTTGTGACTGGCCCCTACCTATGGACTGGGGCAACATGCCGGCGCCCTTCACCGGCAAGGCTTCACGTGAGGAGGCGGAGTCTGTTAGGTCGTCGACGGAGTTGGTTTGGGCGAATCCGGACAAATTCAAGAAGGACCACCTCCTATCCTCTGAGGCGTTCGCACTGGCCCTGTGGGTTCCCGCTTTGGCAGGTATGGGGGCCACAACTCATCCGTCGGCCCATCCCTAGAGGAAGGTTGGGACCCTTTACATCAAGGACCCGTCTAACAGTCTGTCTCAGCGGTGATCCATATCATCACCGGCGTCCTCTTCATATTCCACAGCCCAAGGTTTTCCCATGGCGGAGTGGACACGGGGCATTGGTGAGTCGTCAAGGGCACCGACTCTCCTCGCACCCTCAGATGACGACACTACTGAGGCCAGTGCCAGAGTGGCTGCGGCCGGTGGTCCCTTGCTCTCACAGCAGGTGCTTCAGGCGAGGCGGTAGCAGGGGCCAATTGGGCTGATTTATGAGCCGGCCCAGGCCCATCAGGATGTCCATTTGGAGTTCCAACAAACAGTGCAACAGGAGGTTCAATAGGCAGGCCTTGGGGAGGCCCAGGAAGTGGCCCATCCGGCCATTCAGCCGGAGGCCTCGCAGGTGACCCAACTAGAGGTCTAGTAGGAGGTCCCTGCTTCTTTGCCGGAACAGGTGGTACTCGACTTTTTGGGTGAATTGGCTTGAGAGGGTCCTGGCATGGGCCTCCTGGTGGAGTTCTGGCCGGAGGGTTGTGTCGAGGAGGTGGCGGCCACAGAGGTGTCTTGTCAGGAGGCTTCTGCGTCAGACCGGCCTTAGCCGGAGCATGCAACCACTCTGGCCTCTTCATCTTTGGTGCCCTTGAGCATTGTGCCAACTAGACTATCATATATCCGGGTAAGATGTTGAGAACTTGTCTACTACATTAGGAATAGCTGATTTAAACCTCTTTTCTCTTGTTCTGTTTGCAGGACGACAAGATGATGTATGTCCTGCAGACATGCTTGTACCAGCGATCGTCCCGGATTCGGATGCCGGATGGGGAGATCCATCCTTTGACCTAGACAAGGGTCGACTCGAGCGTGGTGGAGGAGATGCTGGGTTGGGTAGATGCTGTCGCATTTGAGGTCCAGCAATATCGGGATCGTGTGTCAAGTCTTGAGCTTCAACTTTCTGAGGTCATGGGGGAGCTATAGAGATCCAGGGACACATTGCAGACGACTGAGCAGGATTTCGCTGCTCTTTGGAGCACGAATGTCAGACTTGGAACTGAGTTAACAACTCGATTTATCCCAATGGAGGTGGGCCAGGTTTTGAATGCAAGGTTTCTGGATAGCATTTAGCTATGCAGGCGGACCGCCTCTCTTTTTGACCCCTCCTTTCCAGCCGATATTTTTGACCAGAGGAATAGGGTTGCCTGGTGTTGGTCTGACTTGACTGACTTCACTGACAGGGAGGGGCCCTCATCATGCCCTTCGGCCAGCCCCCAATCTTAGGGCCACCATCCTCTCACTTTTTTATCTATGTAATATCGCCGTACATTGTAAGTTTTTAATGAATAAATGAGGATTTTTGAAACCATTAGCATGATTTTTATATTCTTTATACAACCTTGCTTACATATCGTTATTTGCCAACTAAGCATGGTTGCTGTCGCAGTTTGGATTTTTGAAGGAGTTAGGGCCGTCATTTGCGTGCGATTGTATCAAATCCTAACTCATTAACCATTGTTGACTAACAATACTCGTTTCTACAAGGGAAGTTGTCACACGAGTGCTGAAAAGTCTTTTAAGGTTTTGGTACTCGACAGCGTATGGGCCCCTCGGTATAGGACCGAGATTTAAATTCAACCGTATATAGACCACTTGGTGTGGGACAGAGGTTTAACTTCGACCGCATGTGGGCTTGTTACGGATACCACCGTATCTACCGATTCGTTGCGTCCTCGGCAAAGTCGACGGCCGCATCGACAACCCCTCAAATTGTTATTATTACACTGTTTGTTATTGGGTTGTTATGTTTGGTTAGATGCTTATACCTATCGGTTAGTATTTGGTTAGATGTTTGGTTACTGTTTGTTAGGGGGTTATATAATTGCACAGTGTAAATAGTGGAGGAGAATACACTAACTTCTATTCTTCTCTCGTGTCTTCCTCTTTCTCTCAGTTAGTTCCCCCTGACCTCCCTGTCTTCTCCGTCTGCAGTCTCTCTCTCTCTCTAATCTCTTTCTCATCTTTTCCCTCTTCTTTCTGCTCTGTTGAACTCCCCTTCCTTGTCATCTTCTCCGATTTTGTTTGTTGTTGTCGTTTTTAGGTTCCAATGCCAACAGAGCACGCATCATTGGTGCTTTCATTGAGACTGGCAGAGGAAATGGTGCTCGTAACTGAAGCCCAAGCACTCGACGCACTTGATGCTTCCATCGCAAAGCTGTCGATTGAGTTGAAGGAGATACAGGTGACAATCCAACAACTCAAAGCCGCCATTGTTGCCCAAGCTTCCACCAAAGTACAAATCCAAAACTCTCTTGATGAAATCCTTCAATCGCTCAACAGGATCGAATGAAAACAGAGCAGACAAACTATTTCATGGATGCCGACTCCTTCACCATTAGCGGCTTCTCCATCTGCGACTGTTTACCCTCCACCATTGCTTTCACAACCACAACCGCAAACTCCAACCAACCCTCACCCAGCAAGCTACCATTACCACCAGGTGCCACAATCGCTCTTCCTCTTCACCTTCCTCAACCTGGAATTCCTTCCTTCGCTGCGTTCGTACAACCCCAAGCAACTCAAATCATTACTTCCTTTCCTTTTTCCATTGACAGAACTGCTGATGCTGGATGCTCGCACCTCCACCGTCTACCGTTGTCCAAAAACCAACCAGTACACACCTTGGAGGTATCACTGAGATCTCCTTCTTCGTTCATTTTTCCTCCAACTTTTCATGGTGAAACAGCGACTTGTCATGAATCTTTATTATTGACGCCTGTGTCGTTACCTGGAGCCATCGAAATGGAGAAATTGGGAGAGGAACCACTTACCCCGTCAACCACTAACGCCAACTCAGTTTTGCCTAAATACCCCTCCCCTCTAAGTTTACCGCTTCGGATTTCATGCTTGATAGCCGATGGAGATGGCCCTGACCAGACGTTGGCACAAATTGCCGTCTCCACTGAATCTAACTCTTCATCTAAATTTCTCCACCTCAACACGTTCCGGCTCCCTGAACAGAACTCAATTCCTCCATGGAGGGTCAAAAATTGTTGGTGTGCTTGGGATTCGAAGAAACTAGTTTGGGAAGATGAGCAAATAACAGCCTTGAGTCACAAGCTCAATGAGGGGAAAGGATTCACCAATTACAAGTGTGGTTTTGACTCATCAGAGGTTTGGGTGGTTGCTGGAGCATCAACCAGTGCAATAAAGCTGTGGGATCCACAAGAGGCAAAGATGGCTCAGACTCTCACTGTCACAGGTCAAATTGTACGGCTATAGAGTTCTACCTATTTGGAGAGTTTGACCTAACTGGCTCTGCGCACATGGGCCATGGTCTTGAGATTAGTTCTATTAAGTTCACTCCTGATGGACACTGGATTGTTTCTGGCGGGCTCGCTAATGTTGTGAAGGTTCAGCCAAACAACACACTCTTCCTACCATTTCCAATTAACAGCATTGATGGTGCTGGACGTTCAAATTTCCTCTACCGGCTGCAATCCAAGCAGCCGGTACACTCCATGACAGGATCACCGAGACGTGAGCTCCCTTTTTGGAAGCTTGTGACGATACCAAAAGTTTTCGGCATGGAAAAATTGGTGGAGAAAGAGTGGATGCCAGCCGAGGAAAGAGAAGAGACGCAATATGTCTTGCTCTTGCTGATGACACCTATGATGAACCTAAGTTTAGGATGAACAAGGTTGCAAGATCAAATTTCAGGGTTAGACTTGGAGACGTGGTTCCTGTGCATCAATGCCCTGATGTGAAAAATAGAAAGAGGGTGCACATTTTTCCTCTTGATGATACTATCGAGGTTGTTACTGGAAATCATTTTTATGCATATTTGAAACCTTACTTCCTAGAGGCTTGTCGTCCGGTGCGGAAGCAAGTGGCTCAAACCTGGAGGCTGGTGGAAATTCCGTTAAGTCTCCCACAACTTCCCAAATCAATCGGAGTTAAGCTACCAAAAGGAATTTTGCTTTACCGACCTCCTGGATCTAGGAAAACTTTGATAGCCCAGGCCGTTGCAAAAGAAACTGGTGCCTGCTTCTTCTGTATTAATGGACTAGAGATCATGTCATAATTGGTTGGGGAGAGTGACAGCAACCTAAGGAAAGAATTTAAGGAAGCGAAAAAGAATGCTCCATCAATTATCTTCATTGATGAAATCAATTCAATTGCTCACAAAAGAGAGAAGACTCACGAAGAAGGCGAGAGAAGAATAGTTTCCTAGCTTTTGACTCTCATGGATGGACTTAAGTCACGTGCAGACGTTATCGTTATTGGGGCTACTAGTCGGCCCAACCGCATTGACCCTGCACTTAGAAGGTTGGGTAAATTTGACAGGGAAATCGACATTGGTGTTCCTGATGAAGTTGGGCGACTTGAGATTCTACACGTTCATACGAAGAGCATGAAACTTCCTGAGGATGCTGCTCTTGAAAGAATTGGCCAGGACACATAAGGTTATGTCTAGGCTAATTTAGCTGCATTATGCACTGAAACTGCACTTCAGTGTATCAGAGAGAAAATGGTTGTGATCGATTTAGACGATGAGACCATTGACACAGCGATTCTCAATTCCATGGCCGTCACAAACGAATATTTCTAAACTGCTCTCGGGGAAAGCAATCCATTTGCTTTGCGTGAAACTGTTGTGGAAGTGCCCAATGTTTCTTGGAATAATAGTGGAGGTGCTGAACCCTTCTGTGCTAGTTATGTAGATCGAGCATTACACTTCATGGAACCTCCTGGCGAAAATCCAAACAGTGAATTACATATTTTTATAAAGCAAAGAAGATCAGTGCATTTTGCATGGCTGCCTGGAGTAGGAATCTACCATGGTGGCCTCAATTTTGGAACACGGTACATTTGGCAGGATGGTAATGACAATTTTGTGGAGAACAGGGCCTTACGGGACTCTTCAAAAGTACTGCAGCTTCCAGCTCATGCAAAACTCTACAGTGTTTTCCATGTTTTCATGTTAAAGAATTGTCATGGTGCTCCAACTGGCTAGAGTATTCCTCGGCCATCTGAAGCATACTATTCACAACCTATTGTAACTCCCCAACACATTTTGGGAGTCCGGAAGGTTCTGCAGCTTGGGAAATTCCTTACCCAATTACTTGTATAGTGGGAATCCTACTCTCCTGTTGACGCCACTTGGGAGTTTATCCAAGATTATCTTATGTTTAACCTCAAGGACAATGTTTTTTTTTATGACGGCGTCAATGTTACGAATACTTCCGTACCCACCGATTCGTTGCATCCTCGGCAGAGTACACAGCTGCATCGACAACCCCTCAAATTGTTATTATCACACTGTTTGTTATTGAGTTATGTTTGGTTAGATGCTTATACCTGTCAGTTACTATTTGGTTAGATGTTTGGTTACTGTTTGTTAGGGTGTTATATAATTGCACAGTGTAAATAGTGGAGGAGAATACACTAACTTCTGTTCTTCTCTCGTGTCTTTCTCTTTCTCTCAGTCAGTTCCCTCCGACCTCCTTGTTTTCTCCGTCTGTCTTCTCTCTCTCTCTTTACTCTCTTTCTAATCTTTTTCCTCTACTTTCTCATCTGCTAAACTCACCCTTCCCCGTCATCTTCTCCAATTTCGTCTGCTGTTCCCGTTTTCAAGTGTCGACGCCAACGAAGCACGCATCAGGGCTTCTTGGTGCGGGACTAAGGTTTAAATTTTACCGTGTGTGGGCCGCTTGGTGAGGAATCGAGGTTTTGCAATGGGAAATGAAAATTTGTCCGACTTAGGGGCAGTTTAGGTCGCTCGAATTTATACAATGTCACACACAAGTATTCACATGGACAAACAAATAGGGAATGACAATTAATAGTAAACAAGTAAACAGATCGTTTTATTAAAAGTGATACAATTTAACAAGTACACTCGATAATGTATACTAGACCTACTTGGGTTTAGTAAGAGATTGCTGGTAGTACTTTTTTAAATGAACGGCGTTCCAAATCCTGGGGACCAACTTACCGTTTTGGGCTCGAAACTTGTATGCCCCATTCCATAGGATGGACGAAATAAAGAAAGGGCCCTCCCAGTTCGGGGAGAGCTTGTTCCTATTAGTGTTTTCGCCTGTGGCTTTTATGCTTCGTAAGACTAGGTCTCCTACATCGAGCTGTCGAACCTTCACTCTTTTGTTATAGTACCGAGCAATCCGCTATTAGTAGGCAATTGGGCACATCTTGGCCGCATCTCGCGCCTCTTCGAGTAGGTAAAGGTGCTCTCCAAATCGTTGGGAGTTATTGAGTGGGTCGAATCCCTCGACGAGGAGACTAGGCAGTCTGATCTTGATTGGGATGACGACCTTAGTCCTGTATCACAAACTGAAAGGTGTCTCATGTGTCGGCTCCTTTGGTGTCGTCCGTTACGGTTATAGTGCTGAAGGTAGCTCATTTGCCCGAGAGCCCCCAATGTCTTCTGACTTGGTCATTAGCTCGTATAGTAGGGTTCGGTTGGTTATCTCTATATGCCTGTTTGCTTATGGATAGGCTACCGAAATGTGGACCAACCGAATGTCCAAACTAGCATAATATTTGGTGAAACACTTGCCGGAGAATTAGATTCCATTGTCAGTCACGATGACCTTCGGAACCCCAAATCTGTAGATAATGTTCTGTTGAGCCAACCCCATGGCATTCTGTTTGGTGATTCGAGCTAGTGGGGATACTTTGACCCGTTTCGTGAAATAGTCGATACCCACTATGACGAACTTTCTTTACCTGGATGCGATGAAAAAGGGTCCGAGTTTGTCGAGCCCCCATTGTGCGAATGATCAGGGGGCTTGAAGGGTCCTCAGCTCTGTGGGCGGCTGATAGGACATGTTGCCATCGATCTCAAAGTTTTCACATTTCTTTATGAAGTCTATGACATCTTGCTTGATCGTTAACCAATAGTAGCCATGGCACATTATCCTGAGGGCGAGGTTCTTGCCCCCGACGTGAGACTCATAGATGTTAAGGTGCACCTCGCTTAATGCATAGTAGGCATCTTCCAGTGTGAGACACTGCAAGTACGCGATGGATTACCAAGACAATACAGCATTCCATCCACAATGGTATAATAGTTTGCCATCTTCTTTATGCATTTAGCATCGTCTGAGTTCTCCAGTAGGGAGCCGTCCATAATATACCTCCAGTCGGGCAATATCTAGCTCTCACTGTCGGAGATCGGCAGTGCTTCGGGCTCTTCTATACTTGGAGAGGTCAGAACCTCCCACGTCTTTGGAGTAATGCACCGGACTTTCGGCCACAGCTGCCCTTACGAGCTAGTTGGCCTTCTAGTTGTCCAACCTCGAGATGTGCACCATTTTAACCTTACCAAACCTCCGGACCGTATTCCTTACTTTAGCGAAGTATTTTGCGAGCAGTGGACTCAAAACCTTGAAGCTTCTACAGATTTGGTTGACAACTAGATTTGAGTTGCTATAGACGTTACGCGCCTTGTCGAACATTTCTTTGCAAGTTGCAACCAGGCGAGTATGGCCTCGTATTTGGCAACATTATTGGTAGCCATGAACCTAAGTTTTTTAGAGTATCTCACCTCCAATCCGTCAGGCGTCCTTGGGATCAGTCTGGTCCCACTGTTGGATTGGGTCGACGATCCGTCCATATGGGGAGTCTAGTCTGGTGCCTCTGCTCGACGATCGGCATCGCTGGAGTGACGAGTGTCAAGAACCAGAGTTGTAGTTTTGACGATGAAGTCGACCATAGCCTGCCATTTTATGACCAGCCTAGGTCTGAACTCTATATTGAACTCACCCAATTTGATGTTTCACTTCATTAGCTGTCCTGGCACATCAGGTTTTTGGAAGATTCCCCTTAATTGTTGGTCGGCTAGGATAACTATCTTATGTGTTTGGAAGTAGGGCTGCAATTTTATGGTCGAAAAGACAAGTACCAGTGCGTCCTTCTCGACGTGCGCATATTGGGTCTCGACGCCTGTCAATGTTTTGTTAACGTACTAGTTCGGCTGCTGCATGTGGACTCCTATCGGATTAAAACGGAGCTCAGTGTTGCCTCTGAAACTGCCAAGTAAAGGTATAGCTCCTCGCCATCTTTCGGTGATGTTAGGAGAGGGGGACTGGCCAGGTACTTTTTTAGTTCGTTGAAGGCGGTCTGGTAGTCGTCCGTCCACCAGGAGCCGCTTGTCTTAGTCCCTCTCAAGGTTTTGAACAAGGGGAGGTATTTTTTTTTGGATTTAGTTAAGAAGTGGAAGAGCACTGCAAGTCTCCCAATTAGCCTATGGATGTCTTTTACATTCCATGGCGGGGTAATGTCCCTGATAGCCTTTATTTTCTTAAGATTGGCTTCGATCATGTGACGGAACAAATTTTTTTTTGTCCTCAAAAGCTTCCGTCAAACAGAAACACAATTAACGGTCTAAACATAAGGCAAGACTTCTGTAGAAATTTTGGCAGAGTTTCCTTTGTAATCGGATAAAAAACCCAAAAATACAATCCTGTATAATCATCCATAGCAAGCACACAACTATCCATTATCCATAATCTCCTACAACAAGCATACACAGGATCACAGGTGCCATCCATGGCACAA
>JAOVVI020008314.1:0-14257 GCA_028571085.2 Nepenthes alata
ATGATTGTTAAACTTGTTAGCATCTAGTATTAAATATCTTTTACGTGTATTAGATATTTATTATTATTCACTACTTCTGCTATACTTTTGACGGGGTCGAAACTTGAGTGTTGGCATTAGCACCAAACGTGCTTTTTTAATAACCTCACCCTATCTCCCCCTAAAACAAATAACTAAGCCTCTTTCTAAGGTAGAGATCTACTCCCCTTTTTTATCACAAATGATCAAAGGATAATGAAGCTTACTCTTCTTGGTTCATATTTTCTTACCACGTTTTATAATATTATTTAAATTCGTCACTTGATCATTTAAAAAATTATTACGGTGAATGAGATGCTTTATTTTTAGGTTCTATTGAAAATTATTTTGACCCGACATTACAGGATAGTAGGGACAAATATTGCCAATATTGGTGCACCCATGACATGTTGGGACGAATTTATTATTAACGTCAAAATTATACCTTTATTTGCTAGTGAAATTAAAACCAAAACTTTTCCTACTTTTTAAGTTTTGAAAGTCTTGTATATTGACACAATTCTTCGGAAAAACTCTTGAGATTGCTCAACATAAGCAGATGATGTGCTGCTTGATCTTGGGATAGAAGTAGCTCGGATAAATACAGTTTTAGAGCTAACATTGTATTTCAAGACATTTTCTAAATAACCCAACCCAATTTTATTTCCTCCAATTTTTTCAAAACCAAGTATTATGATCCAATTGCTTCGACTCATTTAAAAATTATTTTAGATTATTGTGTGCAACTTCAAGATCAGATTCAAGAGTTTTGATCTCTTCGGTAGACAATGTAGTTAATTTTTTAAATTCATGAGTTTTATTCTCAAGCTCAGTTCTTAACACAACATTTGTTTTTTCAATATCCGATAATTCTAGTTTTAGTATCGTATTAGTTTTCTAAATCTTTATACATTCTTTAAATAATTTATTATATGCGTCTTAAAGGTCATAATACTGAATTTCTAACTCATTTTTAGAGTTGCCAGCCTGATCCAAACTTTTTTCAAATATTCATCATTTCTACACAAAGAGGTCACAAAAGTCATATATTTGGCTTGGCCTTCATCAATACATCTTTCAACATCTTCTTTATCATCATCGCTCAAAGTCACATTGGCTTTCAAGATTTAACTTCGTTGGCATTTAAAATTTGGGTATTTATCACGATAATGGTCAGAACATTGACACTCATGACATTGAACTCTTCGATATTTTTTAATTTGGAGTTTTTAATTTCGTGTCGATCTTTGTTATCAGATTTAAGTGATATTTTTAAATTCATATTTGGTTTGTCATATGAGGTTTTATTTTTTTTCAATTTTTTTTAAAAATTCTTAATAAATAAGAAAAAATCTTTATCGCTACTCGACTCCTCATCAGAGTCACGATTATGCTTTTCCCTAATAGATTTTAGAGCAATCAATTTATTCTTCTTTAACTAGGGAAGTATGTGCTCATATCTTTGGAGAGATCCTATAGGTTCTTCAATATTCATTTTATCAAGATCTTTACTTTCTTTGATTGTTGCGATTTTAGGTCTAAATCGCTCAGTGAGCGACCTAAAATTTTTTTTAATAATTCTGTTTTTAGGAATTTATTAAATGTGAAGTTCACAATAATATTTAATTGTGCATAAAATACATCAAAGGTTTCATCATCCTTCATTCAATTTTCTTCAAATTTAGTTGTAAGCATCTGTAATTTTAAAGTTTTTACTAACATTGTTCATCCGTGGATAATCTCAAAGATATCCCATACATCTTTAAAGCTCTCGCACATAGATGTATGTTTAAACTCTTTGGGGGATATAGCCATAAAAATGGCATGTAGTCCATATTTGTACAATTTAAGCTTTTTTTTGTCCATAAGGATAAAGCTTTTGGTTCATTACCTGTAATAATTTTGGGTAGAGTCCACCCAGTTTGGATACTAGCCCATACGTACTCATTCATCGATTTGAGAAAGATATTTATACGAATCTTCTAATAGGTATAGTTGCTCCCATCAAAGAAATTATAAATGGATAAAGATTCATTCGTATACATTTAGATTGGGGGTCGCGGATTAATGTAAGTTTCTGATACTAATTGAAGGAAACTTAATGTTTCTAATTACAATAATATTTTGACCCCTCAATGAATTTATGAAATTAAAAATATATAATATATATTACATGTAAAATATATTCTAATTTAGATGAAAATAATAATTTACAAAAGTAATAATATAAATTATGAAAGCAAGAGTAATAAAGATGTAATTTTTGGTAACGAAGAAAAATTTCAGCAACTATGATTATCAGGTAAAACCCTCCAAACTTCAAGGGTTAGAAAATATATCTGCTATAAAAATTAACTTATAGATCGGGTGATACAGATACGCTAACTTATCCGACTTACTCTCATCTTGTAATCCCTATGAAAAAACTCATTGGATTCACTCGCGGCAACGAAATCAGACGCCTTTTGATCTTCACGTTAAAATTTCCTCATGAACTGCTTAAAGTGCTTACCTATCTAGAACCCAATATCTATGCCACCGACATTGTCACGAAGGTTAACAGATGAAAAAGAATGTAAAGGATAAAAATTAAGATGGTGAGAAAAGTTTATCGAGAAAACACAAATGTGGAAGCTAAGTTTTCTCAAGTGATTAAATAAAAAGCACAAAAAAGAGGGTTTTCTCCGCTGAAACGACCGTCCAAAAGGTTCTCTAGAAAGTTAGGGCAAATAAACTTAAGACCAATGTATACAGAGAGGCTAAAAAACACAGTTAAAATTATAATCGTTGGGATATGCCGGACTCGACACACGAGAACTGCTCGGGCGCACGACCAGTGTGCCTAGGGTTTTCCTGGCATGGACCGCGGCACTCGAGCGAGGGTCAAGCGGCCCTCAAGTGTGCCTGTTCTGGAAAGAGAGTTGAAGCACTAGTCGAGCGATCTTCGGACGTGGGGTCACTGGATATGGCGCTCAAGCGTGGATCGAGCTCGACTTCTTGGGAATCGGCTCACAAGTGAGTTTTGAGAGTACATTGAGCTCAAACTACTCTGTAAGCAGGGCTCGAACACGGGTCAGCGATGGGTAGCCATGGACACCGAGAGAGGTGCAATGACGATCATTGAATGAAAATCTGATGAAGATCTTCTGGACAATATAACATCAAAGACAACGAATGATCCCATACAATCACAAAATATATCAATACAAAATATGACTACTAGTTGAGCTCCAAATTCATTCTACTAAATAATTGAGAGAGAGAACGACCCCTGTCTGTTAATGACTCAAGATTGGGTTTTTTCAAGTGGACCGGACATGACTCGGGAAGGGACAACAGAAAACCGGGAAATAAAAGAAAAGAAGGAGAACGGCCCAACGAGGCTTGTCGTCAATTAAAGAACGCGTTTTATAGTCACTTGCCACCGTATTTTTTCTTTTCTCACGCGCGACTGTTATATCGAAGCTTCCGTTTTCTTCGTATGCAAGCGAAGGCATTCACTTCGAAGATCGACGGGCAGTCCTAGATGTTCATGACATCCGCTACGGACCAGCGGGCACCGTGATTCGATCGATCCAAATACTTCTGATTACGATCGTTGATGTGCTTTTAAGTTGGTGATTGGCCGGTGTTTAGTGTTTTCCGGGTTCGGTGAGGTTTGCGATTCAAGATCTGGGATTCGATTGAGGCGCTAATTGGTTGCTAGTCTGATATTTCAAATGATGGTTCATTTCGATCTTTTTCTGATTTTTTGGGGATCAATATTAGTGGCTTATTAACTGAAATTTGGTCACTAGGGTTTCGGGCGGTGCCGTTGGGTGTTAAATTGTTAGCGACTGAGGAAGATTTATATTATAGAGGCGACATATTTTTTCATGATCTTTTTCCACAATTGATCTCTGTGTGGTAGTGGTGCTGGATTGGATCGGGTAGTCTGCGGCACGCAGAAACTGATGGCAATTGTGGGTGGTTGGAAGAGCCTGTGCTGAGATTCCAATCTGATGGAGAGAAGTCACGCCACCACAGGGTAAATGACTAACTTTATCAAGATTCTTGAAAGAAAAAGTTTATGATTCGTTTCCGATCAGTAAGAGTATTTATAAGATTAATTACTTGAGAAAACAACGATTCGTTTCAAAGAAGAAGTTCTTTTCAACTAGACGTGATCACCGAAATTAAATCTGGGAGTTATTCTTTTCTGCTTATCATCATTCTTGGAGTTGGAGGTTAGAAGTAGCCATATTTTGCGTTTTTTTGTCCACCCTAGTACTTTTCTGTGGTAATTGTTCCGAGAATAGGAATTATAATTGGAGGACACTGAGAAGGATGAAACATTGACAAGCGGTGGCCTGCCTTGTCAACTAGAATATCTGTGATTCTGATTGTTAATTCATAAAGATTTGATCTGCAGGTGCTTTACTAATACCTAAATTTATCTGAAAGGATTATCTCGTATTGCAAATGAGAGAGCAAAACAAAGAATAATATTGGGTAATGCAGATACAAAAAACGATAGAAAACTCATTGATTACATTTAGCTGTCTCATAATGTTGATCTCTTACTGTGCTTCGTAGGTTTGAACAACAGGTTTTCCCTGTGTAACTAGTGGAGAAAAAAATCGGTTTATACTTTTGCTGTGTGGATTGTGACGTCTTCCATTTATAATGCAGGAGAAAATTTGAAGCAAATAACACAATGAACCAGGTGGCAATTTATCATTCCATTCTGAATGATTTTATAATATTTTTTATTATAGATTTTGTTAGCATAGGTGATTATATCACATTAGAACTTTGTTTTTACTCTATTATCAGTGTCTTTCACCAAAAGATGAAAGGATTGTTTCTGCCAATCCTTCTCCGGATTCAGCTATCACAGGGCCTTCAAGGGATGTTAGAGATCAACCAGCATCTTCAGACGCTGGTGCAGATATCAACACCATGTACCCCTTCAATGCTTATGCGTCTCTTGAACAACCGTACTTCTATGGAGGTTAGCTTCTTGCTCAATTAAGTAGTTTTTAATTTGGTGTTACTTGTGGCGAGTGTTTGGATGTTCTAATATCCTCTGTTAAATTTTGAATAGCCTGCAACTCCATCGTTGATTTGAACGTTTTAGATATTCTTTAGTCTAGCCATTGTTTTGTGGAGCTGCTAACCACCGGTAAGCTTTTTGACTTATTTTGCTACAGGTTATGATGGTAGCATCAGTAGTTGGGGTGGATATCCCCCCTATGCCAGTGCTGATGGTTTGCAAGTAGTGCCTCCGGTAACAACAAATTCCTTCTTTCTTATTCCATTTTCTTGCATTTGCTTCCTACTAATTAGTTTTTCATGTTCTTCTTGTTTGCCTTCTTTTCGGATATTTTTAGGTAATTTACAGTGATAATCCATCTCTTGGCCTACGTCCTTCTTATGAGTTCAATTCCCAAATGGCATATGGTCAATATTCACCAGTCACTGCACCCGTACGGCCTGTAATGGTAGACAACCAGCTTTTCTCTTCGCAGCAAGTACCATTTTCTCCAACATTTTATCCTCAACCAGTTGCTGGTTCTTTGCCGCATATGTCAGCAACCCCTGTTTCTCAAACTGAGTTGACTCCTAAAGGTGTGGATTATTAAGGTTTTGTGACATCATATTTTTTTGGTTAAAATATGGTGATTAAGTACTTATTGGGTCTTTTGGTGTAGGTCACCTATCTGTTGATTCTGGGCATAACGCTGGTTTCTACAATTTGCATGGGATATTTGGGTTCGGTGAACCCTTGTCAAATAGATCAAATCCAGCAGATCTGGGCTTGAGGACTATATCTCCAGTGGCATCTATTGCAGCATATACTCAACCAGTTGGCACATTTGGTTCATATGACTTCAATATGGGACAGGTTTTGTTTCCTTGTCTTTTTTTTTTAATTAGTTGTTGGCATTAGACTGTTGCTATGCTAAGGAAGATATGAACCGAAGGGCATAACCATATTAGCGGTGAGGATGCTAAAGGTTTTCCAAATTTCAGTGATGTAGTGAATAATACTGACAGAATGTAGGAAAAAGAAGAAATTGCAGTAACTCTAGCTTAATTTCATATACAATTTTCTCCATGAGCTTTGGCTCTGTAGCCATGTGAATGCTGAAGACAAGTAAGAGGTCATGGTGTATACTGATGCTGCTAGTGGCCACTACTTAGAAGACTTATCCTTGGCGAGTATGAGATTTCTCATTTTGGCCTGGATGAAATTGGGCCTATATTGGGACAGGTTTAATGCGTACCTATATTGGGAGTTTTTTGATAACTAGAGTGATAAACTGTGCATGCATTGCTGCAGTAGAAACCTGCTATCATTGTGTTTTTCAGTTTGATTTATTGGATCACCGTCCTTGCTGCATTAGTGAATTGGAATGCACAACAGTAGGAAGTCGTCATTTCATATAGTTAGGTTTTGTGGAACAGTTATACAGTATGGCTTTTGATTTGAATGCACGATGCAAATGTACAAGCAAGTTAAATTCCTTGCTGTCCCATAATGTTTGGGCATTGTATCCTTGGACTAGTCATTTTGTCAAGTAACAAAAATAGGACAATAAATTCAACAAGAATAGCCTTTGCAACAACACCTGGAGGACTCGACAAATTCTTGATATTTGATCTTCAATCCCAGTATATTTGCATTCTTTCCAAATAGGCATCGGCTGCGTAAAGAACAAAAGGATCTGTGCTTGTTCAATTGTGAAAAATTGACACTTTACTGGAAAATCTTTCTAGAAAAGTGGATGTATAAAATTTGTCAAAATATATATGTTTTTCAAAATTTCCACTTTCCACTGAATTTAGAAATTTCTTTCTTTTGGTAAGAAAATATATTTTGGTCAGTAATTTAGAAAACACAAAAAATATCAAATGGTGTTTTGTAATATTTTTCACTACTTATAGAGAGATACTTTCAATAGCTTTTCAAATTTAGTTATGAGCTTGTACACTTGCTTCTGAATATTTAAAACATATATTAAGAGTTATTAATTGAATTTTTTAATGAATTCTGTTTGTATTTTTCATAAAATTTACCTAAAAATTTTATTATATTTTATTTCTCATAAATGATTTTTTTTAATTTTTGGTTTAGTGAAACACACAATAATGCCACTTTATGTGTGGAACAAAAAAAAAAGGTTCTGTTAATAACATATACGTTACACTTTAATGTGTCCTATGAATTAATGTAACTTATCAATTTGTGCATCACTATTCAACGATAAAGTACCAGATACATTGACAATAATATAAAAGATCATAGTTATTCAAGTTAGTGTATCATTAATAGTAGCAATTGTTGTAATGACAACTAAAGCCATAGGTGAGGTTGTCTTGTTATTTTGATAAGTTTAAAATTAGGCTTGAGCTAGACTTATTAACTTCTTGAGATCAACATCTATTCATTGAAATTTGGGATCTATTCCGAAAGCTCGGTCAATTGGATCTCAAACTTTTAATTGAGTTATTAGAAGTAGAATTTGAGAAATAACCGAATCATATGTCAATTGATCCATGTGTTGCTAGTGGCAATTAATAAACATTGAATTGTAGAAATTTCTATTGGAAACAAATAAACCTATTTTCTGGGGAAAACTAAAATGGAAAAAAGGAATGACAGCTGAAAAACAGAAATTAGAAAACAATTTTCCAAAATGAACGGCCCTAGACCTTTTCCTTATGTTTTCTTCTGAACAATCGTTTCCAACCAAGGATCTCTTATCTTCATCCATTCAGAGAAAGTTCCTATTTAAGTGATGAAATAATAATGAATCAGTTCCCATTTGGTTAGGTTTGCAAGTTTGCTGAAGGGCAATGAAAGGTGGTTGATAGATTCTTATATGTTATCATGTGAAAAGTCAGGATTCGGTATAGATGCCTTTTTGTGTTTCTTCATGCTGAAGAAAAAGCCTTTAGAGGGGTTTAACCTTTTCTTGAACTGTTATAAAAGATGAACTGCTATAAAAGAGCTTAGTAAAGGACTATTATTCTTAAAATGTTCCATCTGGATTGATCTTTTATTTTCCTTTCACAAATGCTGCCTGTGGATATCCATTGTTTGAAGAGTGTCTTTATCATATTCATGAGAGGCCATAGGGAATAGAATGGTGATTTATGTTGTATGAGACAGGACATTATGGCTGTGTTTAATTCTAAATAAAAAGAAAATTGAGATGTGACAAGCCATGAGCATTCATAGTGTCATGAGTATATCGGCTGTGTTATTATGCAAAATAAACACTTCTCCAAGGAGTTGTGTCATGCAACAAGATTTCTTCAATTTTTTCCTACATGAATGAACCTTTCAAATGATATGTCTAACACATGAGTTTTTTTCATGAGGCCGAATTAATATTTACAATATTTCCTCTTGTTTGATTAGCTTATTAATATGGAATTTGAGTTTCACTTTATTGAGGTAAGAGTTGTTACTAGTGAGACTTGATGCAACTCAACTATAGGCTGCTTAATTGTAATTTGTAGGCCAACGTGTTCAAGTCATGATTATTTTGGTTACACACACACTTTACCGTATTGCTAATGAAATAATGAACCTGTTAATCTCCTCAATATTGTGTGACTTTGTTACAAGGATGTTGTTTATTACATTTATGTTAATGAAATAGTCTTCTATTTAAGATATTAACTTTATCTTTTCAAATGGGTTTTTTTTTTTATAATAACTACGATGACTCTTTTTACCTTATAATATGACTTGAGAATATAGTTACATAATAATTTAGAGGAAAGAAACGAGACACTATAAGTGATTTTTAAACTAAAAAAATAATGACAATGAATGCTTAGTAGCATGTGTGAAAATATTAGTATCAGTATTGATTGTAGCCGTATGGATATCGATCATATTGGGTGAGACTTATTACTATCGGACATATCAGATCAAAAATTGTTTTTGCGAATTGGAACATGAGGGAAAATGGTGATCGACATATTAGGTATATTAGTTGATATTTAAAATTTAGTCATTATATCACCGATACGGTCACATATCACTATTTTGTAGTAATATCAGAAAATATTGGTATCAAGGCTCTGATACTAATATCTGTCGTCATATTTTTTAGTTAGTCAATATTTCATTTCATGTTTTGTTGGATTACTTTATTGACAACTTTGGACTCATTACATGCTCAATGAATATTAATGTACATATTTGTGCTTTCTTATCACCTTTTTCTCATTGTGATGCCCCTTTTTTCGACAACCGCCTTATCACTTGTCCATGCTCATGCCTCATAATTTCCTTATCTCCTAGTTTATTGTGTAATACTATTGGGATTAGGTGGAATAATACTCAAAACTCAAACATGAATATGCATTTGTAAAAAAATGTATCTTCCGCATTTAGTACTGAATATCTCCTTTTTATTGTTTGGAATATGTAAATTAAATTACATATATTTGTTGTGCTTGGATAGTTGCATGTGTTGCCACATGATGATGCTTCCAAATATACTTTGATGTATGAAACTTACCTCTGGTAATTGTTCCCTTGACACTTAGCAATCTTGTACTTGCTTTAAGTAGGGCGGATCTTCTTGGCTCCTTCCCATTATTCCAGCATATTATTGATAGGGATTTTATCAATGATGAAGGTAGCTTGCTTATCAAGCCATTGACTTGAGAAGAATCTTTCACATTTACTTACCTTCAGATAACTTTTCACATATACCTGTCTTCAAATCGTGAGCGAAGGATGTTGAAGAAAGTTGTCAACTTCTTATGTTCTGGCCAATTGCTCCCTTTGCTTGTGTATAAACTTTCACCAAATAAAGTATAATTGCACCTAGTTTCTTTTAGTTTCAATAAAAGAGAGAAACATGAAGAATCATGCCTTCTCAACAGTCTAAAGCACTGTAATTTACTTCTGATTAGTTGGACAAGTCATATACCTATTCTATGAGCATTGACGCAACATTAAGATTGCTCTGTTGCGTCTTGGAGGTTACGGTTCAAACCATAAAAACTTTTGCATAATATAAGTATAAAGTTGCTTTCCAAACCCATGATGTGGGAGATTTGTGCATTGGGTCACTCTTTTGAAGTATTGCTCTACTGATTGAACAATTGGTGTTCTTTATGGTTTTATGTAAGTTTCTATACCTATGGGTTAGGCATGAGGTGCTCTGGCTTTTCATTCTTATTCCCTCATGTTAATTTAACTTTTCCCAGTATACTTGATGTATACAAGACCATAAGAGCATTGATCAATGATTACAAAATTAGAAGAGAAATAGAGGCCTAAAACCATCCCATCACCAGAGTCATTGCCTACTTAATTTGGTTAAAGATTGTCTGGTTTTCCTTCTCTGTTATATCTTCACACAGTTGCTGCTATTTGTTAAAGGCTCTTAGAAAAGCATAAACCTTTGGATTACTCCCTTGAAGAGAGAATTTTGTTGGTTGATATTATTCTTAATTTAAATTGATCTAGAAATCACATCCAAAGTATTTGGAAAATCCAATTACAATTTGAAAAATAGTCATTCAGATTTCAGTTAATCATGTTTCTTTGGTTTATTGTAATTGCTTTGGCTGATCCTTGGCTACGTATGGTTTCTTCATACCAATTGAAGATAAAAAAAAATTTATTGTTTTGCAAATTGCAGATTTCTCCGCAAAGACCATTGCCTGGATTTGGTTTGGTATCAAATTTTGTCAGTGGCCATTATCCTTACGGCAGCGCTCATCAGAGTTCAAATTTTGGTAATCCGCCTAGTTCTATACCAGGGATTAATTATCGGTATCAACTCAGTTTGGAAAAGGGACGAAGCCAAAAGGAGCTAGATTCTGTATTCATTACAAGTGACCGTAATAGAGGACCCAGGGCTTTGAAGACAAAGGGGAAGAGCACCACTGAATGTAGCTTGCCTTCTCTTACTGGAAAAACCAGTGCATCTGCTTCTGGTGTTAACCTTGATTCCTACAACCACCCTGATTTCCATACTGATAATGAGAATGCAAAATTCTTTGTTATCAAGTCATTCAGTGAAGATAATGTTCACAGAAGCATCAAATATGGTGTTTGGGCTAGTACGCCTCATGGAAATAGCAAATTAGATGCTGCATATCATGAAGCTAAGGAGAAAGGCAACTGCCCAGTTTTCCTATTCTTTTCAGTATGCTTCTCTAACCCTTAATTGACATAAAGTACTTATTCAATGTGGGAAATTGAAACCGACTGTTTTCTGGAACTGAACAGGACCATTGTTTCTTTGTCCATTACTCTTGTTAACGGCTTGAGGCGCAGCATCTTTTCCTTGATCACTTATGATTACATGCTATTTGTTATATCTACTATATTGGGGTAACCAAGGCATTGCTGCCTACTTCTATGGTTGTTTATTAAATAATTTGGTGTAATAGGGGAGGATTTTGTTTGATACCTCTTTTTGCCAGTATTGGGAGCTGTGACTTCGCATCTCAGGCTAATTTCACTCTATCCATGCTCTTGTTGAACGCCCGAATCATTGGGTCCTGAGCCACATCAGACATTTGTGGTGCTTGGCTATATCTTCTTGATGGGTTGTGCCTGCAGTGATGCGGGGAAGGGTTTTGATGAACTCTATCGTATAACAGAGTTATGTTGTCCATGTGTTTGGTTTGTATTTGTGCTCATTGATTTGTATCGAGGATCCTGGCATTTAGCAGTATTGATACTGGATCCTGAAAACCTCTATTTTTGTCCGTGTTAATTTTTCTTTTGCATGGGGCTTTTGGATAGAGCGGATCCTTAACTCTTGTGATGTTTTCTCTGGTTGCTGATCCTGCAGTTTACATTTGCATGCTGAAGCAGTGGATACAGACTGCGGTCCATGGTGTTTTCTGATCATGGAAAATTTAATTACCCTTCTTTTTTTAAAGTTGCATTTGCATTGCTTTATGTTTTGATCATTGTTGTTGTGCCATTTATGTTAATTAGTAAAGCACTTGTTGGTTGTTATAATATTTAGATACTGCAATGTACAGGTTAATGCTAGTGCTCAGTTTTGTGGGCTAGCCGAAATGGTGGGGCCTGTGGATTTTGAGAATAGTGCGAATTACTGGCAGCAAGATAGGTGGAGTGGACAGTTCCCAGTTCGTTGGCATATTATTAAGGATGTTCCTAACAGTAAATTTCGTCACATCCTACTAGAAAATAACGATAACAAGCCTGTTACTCACAGCCGAGACTCTCAGGAGGTAACCAGGTTGCTTTAGTGCATCTTTTCCAATTGTTTGTTCCTGCTGTTTCGCTGCTGTTTTTAGGACCAATCATTTTCGGCTTTAGCCTTCTATGTGAAGGCTAACTGCAGTACGTATCTCCTTAGTAGTTAGAAATTCGCATCCTTCGGTCCAGTCTTTGGACGGCCAAAGAGTGGAAAAATAGAGCTTTGTTTGGAAGTTGCATCTGTTAACGGTCTCCACTCTGCATCATAATCTGATACGATTTGCAGGTGAAACTAGAACAGGGTGTCGAGATGCTCAGAATCTTCAAGGATCACGAGGCGAATACCTGTATTCTTGACGATTTTGACTTTTACGACGAGCGGGAGAGGGTGCTGAAGGAGAAGAAGACTCGACAGCTTGCGAGGTCGACGACGGATGGGCCTGGTACTCTCGCTGATTCCTTAGTAAGCGACATGTCGGATAGGCTAAATCAAGCTCTCCGCCTAGAAGGGAGCAGCAAAGAGGCAGTGGCAACTGACAAGGAACAGTAAATAATAGCTTCCCCCCAGCCCAGCATTCAGCCCTGCAGCAGCTGACTCTCCTCTCTCCGGGTTTTTTTTTTTTTTTTATAATAAAAAATATGTTTTCGGGTTTTCTAATCAGCAATCGTCGTCTTCAAGGAGAGCGCAGACGTTAGCCCTCCTCCGTAGGTACGGTACGGTACGCATGGGGCTGGTGTTTTATGGGATGGGAGAGTGCGCTTTGCCTGACTGCTCTCCGGACTATTATATTGCCTTTGGTTGAATAGATTTTCGTTTCTTTTCTTTCCCTTTTTTTTAAGGGGAAAAAAAAATGCCTTTGTAATATTTTCCCAAAATTTTTTAGGAGGCAAAACCAATAAATGAATGAAGCGAAATTGCTTTCCAATGACTTGCTTGCCATGGGCAACGTTACGCTATTTTGCCATCGTTTCAATCTTGTTATTTTTTATTTATTTATATTTATTCATATTGATCTAGGTGGAAAATATTCTCAAAATTTGATCTTTATTTTTTTACTTATATATATATATTTTTTTTTACTTTTATTATATCTGTTTAGTATAGAATAAAATAAAAATTAGCAATTTGTTTCAAATATTTTTCCTATGTGCAGGGAGATGAGGCAAATAACCACGACGAGAACTACATGGCCTGCAACTCACCTCTATTGACCACACGTCCAAGCGCGTGCACATTTTTATTTTCTTTTGAAAAATAATTTTACCAATAAAATCAGAACTTACTCTTTTACAAATAAAATAGTCTAAAATAACTTTTTATGAAGATTCTTTTTGAAAATGACCAATATGTAAATTATTTTTCATAAATTATGTTAGTCTCAAATAAAAAATAGGCTGAAATATTACTCGATATCAATAATATTAAATACTATATACTTTTTCCCTTTCTATCACCATGAACATAAATTTATATCATAATTAATAATAAATTAGAATAACACACACACACATTTAAAAATTACATATATTAATTTTAATAAATATTCATCCTTTTTAATAAATTGATTAAATTATTAACCATTTAAAAATTAATTATTATCTAAATTATTAAATTTGTTATTGGTTCCCAGTATTATGGATGTTTTAAATGAATTTGACATAACATATAATAATATCATTCTATATATTAAAGTTTATTATTTTTATTAAATAATATCTTATAGACTTTCTATTCTCAAGGGGACCAAGAAGAGGAAAAGAGCAATAAAAATATTACTTAGATGTCAAGTGTTGCGTGAGTTTTTGGCCACCAAACGAATAGGATCCGAGCGAAACTTAGGAGTTTTGAAGATGGGCAAAACACGCACAACACAATGAATGTGAAATAGTAAAGGCGACGAGGACTTCGAGGTACAATATGGTTTATGTGAAAAGCCCTTTTCAGAATGCAAAAGAAAAAAATCACGATCACGGACGAATGTCGAGGAGATTTCACTATGAATCAGAGAGAATACAAGAGGACCTCTGATGGTGCCTTAT
>JAOVVI020008315.1:0-14256 GCA_028571085.2 Nepenthes alata
CTCTTGGCTCCCTTGTCCCCGGACCTCTTGAGCTCCAGAGGGCCCCGCCTGGTCCGTCAGACCTGGCTGCTCGGGTGAATGAGGTTCACCTTGAGGCCCTGCCCGAGAGGATTCGAAAAAAGGCCTCCCGGCAACGCTGTATAAGTCTTCTGCGCATAAGGCACTGGCGTTCCTAGGATCAAGAATGACTGCAGGAAACAGCGGACGGATCAATTGCAGCACTCGGCGGCACATGTGAATGCCCTCCCAGTACTTGTTGTCCAATAACGGTGTAATGTCCGCGGTCTGCACAGACATCCTCAGCCACTCCTCCAGACGAATGATCCTGTCCCAGAGAAGCTCCTGCTGAAGTCGCTGGAGCTTGACGGTGTCCTCCAAGGAGGAAACTTTCCTTTCTGCCTCAACCAGCTTTGCTTCTACACGTTGGGCAGCTTCTCTAGCGACCCTTAGGGCCTCCATCTGCGAGAAGCCCTGGGCGACGCCTCCAATCAACCGGTCAAGGTTTCCGGCCAAACCCTGAAGCTGCGATGAAGAAAGGAAACATTAAAGTCTGAAACAAAACAGAAGATCAAGGAACACAAAAAGAGAAGGAAAGATACATCAGAGATGATAACGTCGCCACTGATAGCACCGTCTCCAGTGGTCTCGGACGCCGGAGGCTCCGCGACGAGCGCCATAGAAATCTCAACCATGGTCTCAGGCGAAGGCTCCACAGCTGTAAAAGGTACTGAGGAACTTGCCCCAATATCACCAGGGCCTCGGACCTCCTCAACGTCCTCGTCATGGGACTCCTCCCGGACATCAGCGGGGTGCCCTGACGGACGTTCAGCTTGGACTGCATCAGGATGCTCAGAAAGCTCGCAGGGAGTCAGGTCAACAACGCCCGCTTCCTCGGCCTCTGCTACCTCTCGGACTGGCTCAACTGTCACTCCTCCCTCAGCCTCTCTGACGGAGTTCCCACCACCTATGTTCTTGGAAGGATGGCCAATCTTGTCCGAGAATTCACCAGGAAGATCAGCGGGAACGCCGGGAGTAGACTCATCATCGGGAGACTGGGCTTCCGAGAGCTCTATAATCTACACAATCGTCCCCGAAGACCCACCGAGAGGATCAACCGATGAGGCAGGAGCGGGAGCTTCAGCCCCCGAGGACTTTGGTAAAGGACCAGTCCTCAACCTCTTAAAAAGAGGGGCAATCACAACATCATCTCCATAATCGTCATCATCGTCATCCTCATCATCGAATAGGGGGTATTCAACGATGGTCGCCGGACGTTTTGAGCTCTCAACCGGATGACTCTTCTCTGAGCGCTCTGCTGGCCCCTCAATCCTCAGAGATTTTTCTTTCCTCATCAGTCTTTTCTTCTTCGACTTCTCAGAATGTGTCACAGCGGAGGCCTCGAACTGTGGCCCCCACTTCGCCTTTACAAAGTTCTCGGATGACAACCAGATATTGCACTTGTTTTCATGAAAGCCCCCGAGGTTTGCCATCACTAGGTCCGAGAACTCCCTCATGGCATCCCTCTCGTCCCTTGAGGGATCCGAGTAGTACTGACTGGCCACATTTTCCTAAAGAATGGAAATGGCCCGATTCTCCCGGACGCCCATGAAAAAGAATTTGTCCTTCCACCTCTTGGTGGAATCCGGGTTCCCCCAGCACATTATAAAAAATCCGGGGCAATGGGTCATCGTTATCCAGTCAAGGTTATGTGTAAAACGAAATATAACCTTGACCATGGGAGCATCCAGAAGTTTGTTATGACAGCGAGCAAAAACGTACAAGGAAACCAGATACCTGATCGCGTTCGGCTGTAGTCTGGCAAGAGGAACGCCAAGGGCCATCGTAATGTGGTAGAACTCCTCCAGAACAGGAAAACGGAGCCCACCTTTGAGGTGGACCTCATACACAGCGATGAAACGATCCGGCGGGCTGCACGCCCTATCACTGGGCTCTGGTACCACAATGGCCATAGAGTTTGGGATACCATATTACCCGCGAATATCCTCCATCCTACCGAGCGTCATTGAGGAAACAATATCCTTTACTCCTGGAGCCATGGAAAACGAAAGAAAAAGAGGCAAAGTGAAGTCAAAGAACGAAAAAGTTTGAGAGACTTGGAGAAAAATGCTCAGCAAAGGAAGACGAAGGCAAACGCAAAAATGGGAAACTGAAATGAGAAGGCTAACTTATCATTTTGAAAATTCAAAAAGGCGTACCATTATTACCCCTCGCCACGCGTCACTTGGCCGTTCGCTGCAAGGAAATCATGGCTTTGGCTTCCCAAGGCGTGTATCAGCCCGTCAATCGAGCATTAAATGCTCTGCAGAAGCCCAAACGACGGCACTGAAAAGGTCTCGGACTTAAAAGAAGCTCTGGGACACTTCTTCACTAAACCTTGCGCCACGTTTCCTCCGAGGACACACGTGGTCTCGGACTAGCGCTAGGAAAAGGCTAAACCCAAAAGTGGACAGCCATGTTTTTACTCCCTCAGACGTTCTTCTCAGGCCATAGCGCGCACACAGACAAACTGTCAAAGAAAAAGGTCAGCCTCCCAAGAGGAGCAGTGACATCATGCCAAACGGTTGAGGATCTCGAATCCTTTGGTATGGGGGCTAGTGTTGGGTTCTAATACCCCAGGGCCCATAAAGTACGGCCCAAAAAGATAGTCGCAAGGCCCAAGAGGCCAAGAGGGCTAAACTGCCCAAGACTCTATTTCTGCATGAAAAGTCCGAGGATATCAGACACCCCTAAGGGCCCCGATTAACCCGAGAGGTAAGTGTTTGGCAACCCGAGGACTTTCCGCGAAGGATCAAAGATCCTTCAATGATCAAGTAGAGCAGTTGACGTCCGAGAGCTATCTCCCTCAATAAGTCTGCGTACTCGTGAGAGGACAAGATACACAGCTTAAGGACGAGCTATTTCATACACGACCGAGAGCGCTAGCTCAACAACTTCACTATTACCAAGAAGCACGCAACTTCTGCAACACGCTGCCTCCACAGTGCATAATGACGCTCAGGGCACGCTTTGTCACTTCAAGACTGACATCAAGGGCTTGTACGCCTGACACGGTAAGGCCCAATCAACGGCGCTTACGGCTTGCCTCCCTACACACGCCAGCATGCCTGACTCAACCTACAGAGCAGGTGGACAGCCTCCCAGCATGCCTGACACAGCTAGTAGGGCAGGTGGACAGCCTCCCGCTATGCGCCGGCAGCCACGTGGACCTCTTTTAAGGGACAATCTCTCACTATAAATATCCAGCCAAGACTCTAAGAAACGGGATCAAAAAGAGTTTTCAGAGGAGAGAGGCTAGGAAGAGAAAGGGAATATAATCCCAAAACTTATACTTGTAACTCTTCTACCCATAGTGAAGCATTTTTCAGGCCTTGAGCATCGTGATTTTCCTTCATCATTCAAGGGGAGACTTTCCACGTAAATCCCGATGTTTTTCTCTCCCTCTCTTCATCTTTTCACGCTCAAATATTTCTATTGCACCGGAGGCCGAAATCTGGGACGCAACATGTTTAAATTTTAACACATTAAAAATATAATATATAATTAATTTTTTAATTTTTTATTATGATATTAATATTTAGTAAATATTAAGTTAAATATTAAAAAAATTTTAATAAAAATTTATATTTAGATATTATTATTTAATATTTTAAATTACCACTATTGGATTAAAAATAATCTAATGATAGATATTAAAGAAGCAAAATTCCCTGATCTATTGTTTCGCCGTTTCCTATCCCTCAAGTTAAAATTACATTTGGCAGTGAGGACTGGAAAATCCCTCAGCTTCCTAACCACGCCGAGGCTTCTCTGGCATGCCATCCCTCCCGGTCACCTTTAAAGATGATTAACTGGACTGGCTTTACACGGGCGCGCCTGCTTTCCAAACTATAAGATTAGTACCCCCAGCAAAGCGCCCTTGCTCAGTCCGACTCCTTTCCAGGTTCCAAAGATGAATCCATGTCAGAAGATTCTTTCTTGTTATCCCAATTTGATGTGATGCCAAGATGGTTATCCTCACTGCTGCTACTACTAGGTTTGCCAGGTCTACCTCGAGCATTGAAAGCCATAGGAAAAGGCACCTGCAAAGAACTCATCATGTTTGCGCTTGGCCTTTCGTAATTGATATACGCTTCTCAATTGTGTTGTTTTCTTATTTATTTTGGTTGAATATGTTGCTCGATCATTCTCACCATACTAAATAGCACACCGCTTGATACCAACTCCAGGAGCAACTATGGGCAAAATTTACAGCACATCCTCTTATTACTCTATAAACACGCATCACCATTAAATATCTCTGCCCTAATAAATAACCATGATTGATAAGACAGGGTGAGGGATGACGGCAGAATTCTTTCTTTGGACGTTTGAAAGAGTTCAGACACGGTGAACATGATGTCCTGTTCATCAAGTCATGGAAAGAATTACAAATACAGGATGAATTTGAAAAACCTGTTTATAGAGATCAAATTCACCCAATTGAGAGTCAAAACAGCTCAAAATGGAACAAGTGGCAGTGTGGCACTCATGTCTCTTCGCTTTCAATTTCGTATCCATTTGTTTGCCTATAATATAACTTATTTTTAGCCCCAATTATGAGTATCCAAAACACCCAGTCTTGCATCAGGTTCTGCTCTGTTTGACATGCTCATACTTGATCACCAGCATTTGGACCGTCAGTATCTAAAAGAATAGGTCTGCATCTCTTGTCCTCATTCATCAAGCTAGAATTCTGAAAATGGGCAATAAGAGCTTGTTTCCCCTGTATGCGTGCATACGCAAGTGATGCAACCTTTTCACTATTGAACTTCTCCCATTTCTTTCCATTGAATGTCTGCAAACATTTGTTATTCCATTGAACATCATGATGAACATTAGTAGCAGCTGAAGGGCAGCAATAAAATGCGAAATGTCCTGAATGTTTTATAACTTGTATCTTCTGCAGTTAGCTAAGAAACAAACCTCATTTAATGGAATGATGTAGCTAGGACTAATCATGTTGATAAATGCATACCCAATATTGCATTTGTTCTGCAGGAGATAAGGGTAGCTAATTAATGCATGTCTAGATGCTAAAGTAGATTACAGAAGTCACTCCTAGGTCCTTCGGACGAAAACAAGAGCTTCTTCTAGACAAATGTACTTGCCTTAAAATCAATTGGCAAATAAACGAAATCGTAAGTTCCTCGATGTACTTCATCTATGGCCGCCATAAGCATCTTGGAAGTATACCTGTAGATGCCATGCCACCATAAATGCAGCATGAGCGGGTGACAGGAAAGCTATTATTGCAATGGGTCCAAGCAACTAGGGGAAAAAAGGTCCACATTTGCTGGCACGTGGATAAACTATTATACACTCAGATTAATTTGTAATTATGCCATACACAAAGATTTACCTTTGACAAAATGAACAAGGAAGCCAATCAAGGAAAACAGCGTAGATGATGGCAAATCCAGGGATAAATAACAGGTAATTTTAATGAACAATGGAAGATACCAAGGCAGCAACCATGTGTGCATTAAAACACGCATGATTAAACAGGCCCATGGAACACCTAAAGCTCCTGGCTTGTTTCAGTTCAAAATTGAAGGACACAAGCATCCATCGTTGCTAATAGATCCAAGGGCATTTACTTATATACAGATGATTTTAAATCCATCACATACGCAAAACAACATTATTTTCCACTTCAAAGCCCTAAGATATAATTAACTTAGTCAGAAAGGTCAAGCTGAAAGTAAATGTTCCAAGACTGATCCACTGTGCACTATCAGTTTGCATCAGTAACATGCCCCTAACCCAAAGGGGCCAACAGCACCTGATCATACATAATTGCACAGTGAATCAAAGCATGCCAACACTCTGTGAACATCTAATCAGCACCATTTTGGCACTTTTGAACTACCACCACAGATGTATTTATCAACATCAACGTAAGTGCATCAAGCAAATATTATCTATCAAGATGAAAAACAATCTCGAAATGTACCTTTTAAAAACAGAAAGCATTTGAATAAGAGAATCACCAAATATAGAGGTCATATTTAAGGGAACTGCTACATACTTATTGGGAATGTTCTTTATCATTAAGGTTGTTCGATTGTCCTCTCCTCGCAAAATTCGGTCAAGATCAAGTTCATACCGCTTCTTGATGTCAGGTTGAGTAGAACTACTTTCACTTCTATGGATTCTCAGATGTTCATTAGGAGGTTCAACTGAACTTATCAAGGGATTCTTTTGGGTTCTACTGGAATACAGCATACACCTTTGGTGATGGAAGTGCACACCAACATTCCTAGAAGGAACTGACAAGTCCATACAGTTTCCAATAACATGAGGAAAGACATTGTGGGAAACAAAATCCATATGATGCAGTGGGCTGCCAGGATGTCTTATATTCCCGAGAGGACCTTGGTGGAAACCAGAAGCATCAGGGGATCCCCCAAGATAAGCATTCCACTTGTCGCATAGAGAAGAATTAGCAGCTGGTGTGGATCCCACATGATGATTATTCATGAGTGAGTTTGGCATGTGAGATTTTACTCTTGGAAATCCGTGAAGATCTGATGGGGGATGAACAGCACAAGCCCGATCGCTAAATGAAGGTGAGTTTGGCCACTTCAAGGATGGAAATTGACCATGATTTGTATTACTCCACATGTAATGATGCCCAGAAATACGGAAGCTCCTGTTGCCATACGAACCACAACCTGAGACAAGGTAAACAAACCAAATAAGGAAACAAGATCTAAACTGGAAGAAAATTCCACAATCAGATGACCAAAAACACAGCTCAGCAATCACTTGGTTTTGCTACTCCTTAAATACTCAACTCCATAAAAGTTTGGTGGACTGTAAGGCAGCTAGCTAGTGGGCGAATCAGTGATATCAATGTGATTTGACTTCAATTGAATGAAGCAGCAAAAATATATGAGGTAGAATTTAACATACATCAAACACATTGGAGGCAGGTCATGATAATCATTGCACCCAATTTTACTTTACTGTTCCTGAATATATATATATTTTTTAAATTGCAAGGGCAAATAAATAAGTCAATGAACAAATATCATACATCATTCAGCATGAGTGAACCAACTGCTAGCTCACGGAGGGAAAAAATCAATTCGAAAATACCAAGGGAAACACACATGAAAATGGTCTAAAAGGATAGTGCCAACTCAAAAATCAATTCACAACTGCCCATTTCATTTGAGGATCATTTGTGATTATTTTGCCCAAAAGGGTGTTGCCAATCCTTTCACAGGACAGAGGACCAATGCAAACAGGAATGGTACCTATAGAACAGCAAGGAGCACCATTAGCTAAGCCATCATGACATTCGGGGAGTGAATGAGGATGAACAGTCGGCAAGCCTCGAAAATCACATTTAATATTTCCAAGTGAATTGTGAGGCTCAGATATTCCAAGTTGGTTGCCAACTGACTCAACTGCCAGATAAGACGAAAAGCTGCTGGGAACACTAGAAGAGATCCCATGCTGAAATGCATTTTCTATGAATGGATCTACAGGGGCTTTCATTCCTGAATGAGAGCCCGAACAGGTTTCACTCTCCATGCTAGTAGATGTAATTGGTCCACACAATGAAGATCCTGCAAAAAAGAGAGAATATTAAATACATTGTTGTCCAGTTAAGCACAACCCCTTTCCCCCTCTTTCACCACCACCAAAAAAAACCACCCAGCGGATGGGGATATTTCATCTTTTCCTTTTTTCTGTGGTATTCCAATCCAGTAACGGAATAATCATACCAGAAAAACACATTGTTGTGGTACTACCACGGGTACTTTGTTGCATAAATAAAGCAGTTTCAGATTGCACCAGCTCTTGAGTTAATGGCTGTGTTGAACTGCCCAGGAAGAGAAATGAGAAAAGGGAGAATCATTAGCAAAGCCACAAGAGAAAAGTTGAGAAAGATTATAGTGACTCTAGAAACGGGAAAAACAGGGTTAATACAAGAAGATTTTCATTGACTTGTTCCAACAACTTTTCATCAGCAAAATAACATGCACCATGTAACTGGAAAGTAAAGAAGTGGCAAAGTAGAGGGGAAAATATAAGGGATATAAGCTCAACATGATAAAGCAAAGCAAAGGGGTGGGTCAATGCTCCAAAAGAATCCTACAATCGAGATGATTGGGCAATACCTCCTTTCACCCCCGGGACGACTCCGATCAGGCTTTATCCTCTTTCCTGCCATAATCCTTTGGTTCAACGCATGGCCAGCAGCTTCAGCAGCTCTTACATCATAGAACTCTATAAATTTGCGATTACTTCTACAAGGACCTTCGCAAATCTGTATCAGAAAGTAACAGCCTAAATCATAAACATCCCATAGAAATTTCAGCAATGAACAACATAAGATGTACCCACTTCTTTAATCTCTCCATAGACACCAAAAATCTGATGAAGGTCATCATTTGAAACAGAAGAATCAAGGTTTAATATTTCAATTGTGGCGTCATTGACATCTTTGCCCGAAGGATTGTCCTGAAGGCAATAAAACATGGAATGGAACAAACTAATAGAACAAATGATTACAGTATAAGGATGAATCTTAAAGCAACACCTAAATAAGGAAGCTCCACAATGAAAAAAAGAAAAAGAAAAATCAAATGGGTGTCTAAGTAACAATGAAGAATCATACCTTTGGAATTGAATAATGTATGTCAAGCTTCCTCTGTCTCAGTGGCTTGTTCTGGAGTGCCTCCATTGCATTTCGTGCTGCTCTAATATCATAATATGATATCATAGCAAAGCCCCTATTTTTGCATGCTGTATACATAGTGCAGATATCTCCATATTTCTACAGTTTCAGAATAAGAATATTAAAAACTTGAACACAAGCAGATGGAACGCACAGAAAATGAGTATGAAGGTAAAAGAAAATAGGACGGAACAATAAATAACGTGGGCATGTGGACACCTCAAAAATTACCCTCAACTCGGAATCTTCTAGGTTGCTGTTTAAATTCCTCACAAACAAAGTTCTGGATGGGTGTTCACCATAAGGGTGCTTCCCAGCTACAGAGACATTGGATCCACCCAGCTGACCTGAACAAATTCCTTCAGAGAATTCAGTATTCGCTTGTCCTCTAGATGAATTATCATCTCCGAGATCCATTCCTCCAGCACTGCTAAAGAGGTCAAGATCTTCTATATTGTCTCCAACACCAACCTGACTAACTTTTTCAAGCCCATCAACAACTCCAGAAAAGAAGTCATCGTCATCAGGCAGGAGGTTCCCTATCGTCTGGGCCTCAATTTCTTCCAGGGATTCAAAAGGTTCTTCCTCAAAGTGGGAGGTAAGAGTGTCAACAGAATTGCCGTATAAATTATTGTTTGCACTTAACTTCACTGAAACATAAGTAAAAATTTAAAATGAGAATCAATTCCAGAGAGGCATGAAAGGAATGGACCTATCAGTCAATTAACAAGATGGAGCATAATGCGTCACGGAAACCACCCAACACATTAATTATCTCAAAGAAGCAAAACAGGAAATATGCATTTAGCTGTAGAACATGTTTACTGTTACCTGCTACCATTATGTGCACGTGTAAATTTAGTCTCTCTCTTTCTCCTCCATCCCCCCCTCCAACTTATCAGTTCCGGTTTCAATTCATGGAGAAGAATGAGTGCTTACACTTTGCGTTAAACAACTCTGACAATGAGCTTGAAAAGAGTTCATTTTCATAATGAGAGGACATTATATTATGCATGTCCTTCGAATCAAAATTTGATATCGTCCAAGACCCGTGATCCACAAGATTCCATAAATTCAACGAGCGAGGGGCCGCTATCTCTGCTGCTACTGCATCTTGTGGCAAGCCAAGATTGGCATTCTGATCTTGCATTAGGTAACTACCAGGTATTTCTAAGCACTTCGCAGTTTGAGAATCAAGTGGTGTAAGTTTCTCCATTGGTGAAGAAGCAACAGGCATGCTGCATGAGCAAATAAGAGATCTGTCCATTTTAACACCGACATAAAAGAACGGCAAAAAGGAAATGCTACAAACTTCAAAAACATCTTTTTGGAACATCCGTGATATAGAACTAAGAATCCAATTACACAATTACAGAAAAGCAACATTATCCCTTCCACCAAATTTAGCTAGTATAGAACTAGGAGGTTAATGACCACATACATATTCATTAGAGGCTTTGGTCGATTTCCCCAATACCCTGTTTTGAGCAAGTCAGCATCCTGGGAGATGTAAACTTACATAGAAAGCGTACATATAGAAGAGATTGCGAACAGGGAGAAAGAGAAGTTCAACACTTGTCGATTCGGTAAAACGCAACATAGGCTCTCAATTATCTGATAACCTGGGAAAAAAGGATACTCGTGGAAACTCAACGCGTCTATTTCCCAAAAACCAGCCTGTCTCTGCCAATTATCAAATTAGAACAACTGCAGCCCAAGGAACTAGCAGAGTGTCGTATTGATATTGTTAAACACAACAATGTAATTCCGCTTTCAGCGAAGTAAAATTTCCTGAATATCACGAAAAGGATTTCTCTGAAATAACACAAATGATGTCTATGAGTCAATCACGTCAGCCAGAGAATTGAACTTCCTCTGACAACTATGGTGACGGATATACATCCCGTGCGTTCATAGTTTGGATGGCATGATGAAGTTTAGAAAATACAACCCACCAAATGTCAAAAAATGACAAAATTGTAACTCTGACTCCCGCAGTTGCATGCATACGTGGCTGTACACCAAAATTTTACTGCTTGTACATGGCGAAAAACAAGGGGGATTAAGATACAGGAAATAGTAAGAGCAAATACTAGACGAAGGAATTATATTTTGCATAGAAAAATCTATCATTCGTTTTGCTTCATATTCAAGGGTTTCCTTGATTCCGGTCAAGTTTTCTACAAATTCAGTTATAAGTGAACAGAAGACAGAGAGACACTAAACGTCCGAATATGACAATCCACGTCGAGGACATGACAATAGAACTTCTCTGTCGGGTAAAAATCAAGTCCTTATTGCCTGGTGCATAGGAAACCGTAATGTGGTTTTCGAATTGCTATAACCGTAATCCATAATCATTAAAAAATAAAAGGGGCATTTTCTTCAGCCCCCTCGGCAGGCCCCGAGGGGGGGGGGGTCGCGGGGGACGCATTTCGAATTTCTACAACCATAATCTACAATCTACGTAAGCAAGATAATAAAGAGGCCAGATTCTAAATTTTACAACGAAACCATTATTTGAGATCCAAATTAAATCCGATCAGAGTACAGACAAACAAAAACACACACAAAGAAGAAGTCATGGAATGCGGATAAAATAGAGGACAAAGCACTAACCTTTTATCTTTCAAAGAACTCAAAAAAATATGTGCCGTGCGAATACAAGAATGGAGAAAGAGGCGATAACATGAGAGAGAAGGACAAAGAAAACAAGAGATACAGAGAGAGGAAGTTAAGAATTTAAACAGGAGAAGCTAGGTTGGAAGGGAGGGAGAGCAATGGAATGAATTACGGCATAAGGCAAGGAAACTAAAGAAGGGATCTAATCATCTGTGCCGTGCAAGAACCTCCAAAGCTTGGATGCTGTCTCTCTCTCTCCCTCTTGCTTTTTCCCTGCATTGCACGTAAATCTCATGTTCCAATTTTTCTTTTTCCTTCTTTTTTGTTTTAAATTTCTCTCCCACGTTACATTCTACCTCAAGAAACTGCTCTCCTTCTGTCTACTCCTCTCAGCTCCCTCGCATCGTATCCTACTTTCAGGACATTTCCAGCCAGAACATTAGGACCTTTCCGCCGAGCCGTGGCCGCCTTTCGGCGAGATTCCGACGGCTTGGTCGCTCGGTCGTCTGTAGGAGATATGGAGGAAACGGAAAGAAAGAGGATAGCGATGTGGGTGTGAAGCGTAAGCTTCGAACATAGAGAGAAACAGAAAAAAAATTACGGCGGCCTAAAACAACCAGGCCACCTGTCACACAGAACTACTACCGCCGAATTTAATGGAATTGAATTTTTTTGAAGTGTAAAATAGTCTCTTCATAAAATATAATCTCGAAAAAAGAGAGAATGATCAAAGTAAAATGTTACAAGCTTATACCAACCTCATCACACATTGCCTCACACCATGTCAATTAACAAGTATCACTACTCTCATTCTCTTAATTAGATTTTATTGTGATCTCTCTCTGTATATATATATATTGTTACATTACAATATACATCTTATTTTTTAATTTGAAACACTTGACGGAATATGATTTATAATGTTTTGGGGTTTTCTTAAAAATATTTAATGGGTATAGTTACTGACGGCCTAAGGGAATGAATCCGTTCAAGGATTTGGTCGGTAAAAAAATGGAGTTTCAATCAGCCCAAATGGCGCAAATCGGTGGATGTACCCGTCGGCTATACTCGAGCGATTTGCTCTTTAAAGGAAGACGGAACCAACGGCCGAAATAGTTCCCAACGGTGATTTGGTTGGAATCGCCAATTAAGCGGTACCTTATCCACCCAACAGTTTCTTAAGTGGTTGATAGAAAAAATCAACCGTCCCATAACTTCTATAAAAATCTCTATTTTCTAATAGGAAAAGGGAAAGATGCTCAACCAAATAAAAGACAAAATAAAGACGCTAAAAGCGCATAATTTCTCTCTCTCACTAAGACGTTTTCTAAAAAGGACAGACTACAAACAAGAATTACTTTTACAAATATCTATACTTGCATCATTCCATTTCTTTCCTTAAAGAAAGATACTAATTTGAGCGTTGGGGGATATATTATGGAGTGAGTTCTGTCAATCATTTAACCGTACATTATTGTATTGCATAGGATTCAGATTAAGAGCGTACAGAAATCGGACCCGCTTCAGACCCGACAAATAATTTTTGGCTCTATAATCCGTACAATAATTCGGATCTAAGGATACATCATTAACGCCGTCTGTGAGAAGTGACTAAAAAGTCAGACTACCATACTCCTATAAAGCCAATATGGTGAACGTACGAGCAAAAACCAGTGAACCAATAAAAGATGCCACATGATGTGGCAACTACCCTCCCACAGGCAGTCGGGTGGATGACCATCCCGATCCCTACATGCCAGCACTTACAATGAAAATGGACGACATCTCTAATACCGTCTAGACAATTTACACGTGACTTAATGATCGGCCGAAGGGGGCTCCATCTTCCGCCTCCCAGATAGCAACTTCCAAGCGAAGGAAGATGGGAAGGACATGCCCGACAGATAAAGGATGATGGCCTAAAGAACTCGGGACCCAAGTAACCTCGAGCAACAAAGTCCCAATGTGTTTAGAGGGTCGTCTGAGTTACAAGACCCGCAAGGATAGCCCCGAGAGGTTGAATCTTCGTTATTCTTGTGATGATACAGAGCTCTCATACTAAGCAGGAGCCTCTCAGTGCGCGCCCTCAAAAGGTTGTGAGCTGCCCAACCTCTCAGACCATACAGAATCATTCGAAATTGAGGATCTTCCTTAATGATAAGAGAATGGTTGTTCCTTCTTAGATGGAGGAGAAAGTTGAAAAGGTATGGTAGCATGTTGTTGGAGGAGACGCCGGAGGACAAGCCACAGACTTAAGGAGATCTCCATTCATAATAGAGATCCGAACATATCCTCTCCCTTATAAGTTTAAGATGCCAGCCCTGGATTCCTATGATAAAAGTATTGATCTGATAGACCATCTAGACCATGTTTACACTCTCCCGAGCTTTCAAGGCCATTACGAGGTAGTAATGTGTCTGTCTTTCCTATTGACTCTCAAAAGGGATGTTTGAGTATGGTTTTATTGACTTTAGTCAAACTCAATCCGGACGTTCAAGGATTTGGCTGACGGTTATTTGGCCCAATTCGTCTCTAGCATAGGGAGAAGAAGCAATCATGGTATTTGTCCTGGGTCAAGCAAAAGCCAAATGGAAGTTTAAAGAAACTGCTGGCTCTTTTTACGACCGAGACCCAGAAGATACCCAAACTTACCAATAAGATGAAGTTGAGTGCCTTTATATCCACCTTAAAACTTTGAGACTTCTTCAAACATTTTGCCCATAAGGACTCATAAATATTTAGAGAGGTTGAGGTTATAGCTTAAACCTGCATAGCGGCCAAAGAGGCTAATGAAGCGAAATGGCCAGACTGTGTGGACCATTTTTATTAGAGGACGGTGGAAGAAAAGATGAAGAACGAGGATCACATGGGTCCCCGAGGAC
>JAOVVI020008316.1:0-14256 GCA_028571085.2 Nepenthes alata
CTGAGAATCTTATTAAAAACACATCAAGCATCTTATCTTATTTTATATAGTAAATATACATTTTTAATATATATATATATATATATATATATATTATATTATATTCAAGCAATTATTAAATAAACAAATCTAACAAATATAATGAAATGATTAATTATTATTTTTCATGGGTGTAATGGCTTATCACGATCATCTCTTGCACGTACGTTGTCATGTGACATGTGTATCAAAGGGAGTTATCACCATGCACGTACGTTGTGGCACGGCATATTCAATTTCCACTAAATCTGTATTAAAAAATTAGTACACATGCCCGGATAATAATGATTCACGGCGCCCCATCCGTTGTTCAACATATATGATAATCTTTAGATTTATTAAATTTAATAGACCATATTATATATAATTATAGTAATAATATTTTTTTATAATATTAAAATATCCATGTTATGAAAAAATATGACAAAAATATACTTATTTTTATATGATTTTATCTATTAAAATTTTTAAACTAGTAAATTTTTCATGTAAAATTTCAGGATGCTCAATTGTTCTCATAACAACCGAACACCCCTGCCCCACGTACCCGTCCTATTGCCTTATTTGGAAATGTTAGTCATCCACCACCGTGACCGCCATGCCACCACCACCACTTTGGGTTGATGATAGTCTCATTCACATACTAAAATCTCCATCGCCACCTCTGTATATTAATATCACTCACATGAAATCATAACCTCCACCTCGATCCTCCTCCCAGCCCCACTTATAAGGGTGGCCACCTCCACAAGCAAGGTTGTAGTTGGAAGCAGAGAAAATGAAAGACATCATCAAGATGGAGAAAATTGATAAACGATTCAATAAATAGAGCTACACAAGTATATACAAACAGTAGAAACGGTCCTGCTGAAAGGAGAATCGAGAACACTAAGCCAGAAATCCAGAATGGTCCATCACCGAGAAAAAAAAATAATAAAAAGAGCAGCAGAATTTCCATTGTAGAACCATCGGGGCCGAATCTAACCACCCATGAGAAAGGTATTCACATTTAGCAAATCTAACCTAAGAAATGTTTAATACATTCCATTAGTATCCCTCACTATAAGTGAAGGCGTAAATCCACTAAATTTTGATAGTTAGCATTTCACTGACCGCTCTACTTTGGAAAACTGAGCCTATACCTACGAGAATGCAATGACCAACAAAGATGGCCTAATCTGGGCTCAAGTCTCAAACTTGAGCTCAAAATCGGGGCTGATGGCTGCACCCTCACATTCCGTAGATGATCTAGGAAGCCTGCTCCTCGGGCTCATCTTCTTCACCTCCTCACTCGAGTATATTAAGATCTTTCTCACCATCTTGCAGAATTCCCTGCATATATTGCAGATAGAGAAAAATAACTCAGAAATCCTCTGTTCTTAAGCCTGGCAAACAAAAAAAGCGATAGATTTTTATTTTTCACTTACGGCCATGGATCATCCCCCAAGAGCATCATGTCCCCCTCATCATCAGTAAAAACCACTGCCCATTTCTTTCGGGTCTGAAGCTCCCCCTTGATGTCGAACATTTTCTCGAGCTCGTCTGTAAGCTCATCATACCCTTGCAATGCTGTCAAGTCCACAGCACGACCAACAGCAACCCCTTGCATTATCACCTTGCCAATGCCATTGTACAAGTAAAACTTAAGTCACCAAGCCATTTAAAAGGGCAGCCCGATGCACAGAACTCTAGATATATGCAGAATCCGGAGAAGGGTTGGATCATTTTAGGTCCATTATATAAGATATTACCTTATAATGTATAAAGATACGACAACAACTCTACCGTTAACGCCAAGAATTATCTTCTCAGTCACCGAGTCAAGCAACACAAGTAAAAGACACAGGGCACTAAAAGTCATAAGACCAGGCATCAGGATTTCACCTTTGTGCGACTTCTAGTAGAACCCAATCGATTCTGATTGATCGGTTTGTCCTTTCCGGGATCATTTAGTGGGGCATGGTTTGGTTGCTTTGAGGATTCTAACCACCTATCAACACTCTCAACCTTACCAGTTTTTGGAGAAACTGCTGGCAAAGTTGCCGTGGCATCGCTGCTTGAACATGGCAACTCTTTCTCTAAAGAAGCTGACACACAATTCTTCAATTCAATACCAAACAACCGACAACTCAAAGATAACCCAGATTTTCTCTGGTTTACCACCTGATCTGGGTCACCACTCAATTTTGATGATCCCCAAGATGGGCGGCCGGAGAGAATACGTTGAACTGATGTGTCCGTGCTTTCTTCTGTTGTGTCTAATAACAATCTCGTAGAGCCACTTACGCCAGGAGAATGCGGCAAAATCAGGTCTAGTTGGTTCCTAGTGCTCGAAAAATCCGGGGTCTGGGCTGATCCATACTGCAGATTATCTGCATTTTCATTGATTGAAATGATGAACTTGTCACACATTGACCGCAGATCCAGTCAAGGAAATTGCAGTAAACATGAGCCATGGATGAAAACATCAGTATTGGTACCAGTCACAATTATATCTAGTGATATGTATCGATATTGGCAGTACATGATATAACTTTTTTTCAAAATGGAGCAAATATCAACCATACCGCTGACAAAGAGGTATCACGATTTTGTTGTGGTTTCAGGAAATATAGGTATTGGGGCCTTGATACCAATATATATCAGGTGATATTATATTTATCAGTAGAATTTTAATTCCATAAATGACAAATCAATTAGTTACCAGCTATATGAACATCGCTAGGCCGGGACCTTTTGCTCTTGATAATCTTTGGAGGAGTGGGGCTCATCAGAATTGAACCAACAAATGGTTCTATCTCCCACGGAGATACCCTCTCTGGTCTTTGAATTGTAGCATGTTCATCCCATTGAATCTTAAGCAAAACAATTTGGGCAAGCCAAGTATCAAAACAATAAAAAGTAACCAAGTCTAAGAGTTGGAAATTATCCGCAAAAAGTATATTCAACCTTCAAAGACCGCCATTTAGACCCCAACCACTCAGGGGAAATATCACCGACCCCAACAATGGTACCTGTGAACCTGACCAAACAGTATCAATACTGTTAAATTCAGGGAAAGCATAAACTTCCCTGCTCAAATACTCAAAATACTGAGCCAAGAGCTTTGATTAGAGCATTACTTTCTGTCAGGTGAATCTTCTCCCTCAAAAGTCATGTAAAAACGCATGCCGACTGCAAACCCATGGTTAGCAGCCTCCAAGTACTTGTTCAAACTGACAATGAATTGGCTTGACCTGGGATAAAAAAGAAACAAACAAAGAAGACAGAAAACAGCCGTTTTAATAACTGAAGATTGATGGATTGAAGAACTTATAGCATCAATTAACCAACTATATATAGAAGACCTTAAGCATCAGACCTAGGCTTATAATAAACAATGAAATAAGTCTGCGTCGTGACAGCATGAGATGCTGTAGCAAGCACACCCAGATGCATACTCTGATTGGATATGACATACGAAGGCATAGGACTCTGCTGACGTGCATGCCTCCGAACACCGACTCGTTGTTCTCCATTATCACCTCTGCATGACAACATATTTTGAATCAATCGCTAAGCTGCTACAACAGAAAATACACCTGAATACTCGACAATGTAACATCTTTATGCCGGGATACCTTAGGAATACAAATGCATCACCAGCAACTAATCGCTTAGAAGTAACAAATGTACTCCAGCCAGTTGTAATCAAATGTCTTCGAGGTTGACCTAATCAATTAGCAGGGAGGAGAGATTTCAGGTACCAATTAATCAAGGGAAGCACACATGCTTATAGAGATCCAATCATTTCAATATTGTCCCTTCTTTTTCGGGTAAAAATATGCAGTTTAAGCATCTCTAAACTTTCAAATGAAGGGGAGCATTGGCACAACTGATAGATTTATTGTCATGTGACCTATACATTACGAGTTTGAATCGTAAAAACAATGTCTTGCAAAATGTGAGGTAAAAGCGCACATATTAGACCTAAAGTGATCAGACTATTCCCCAAACCCCACACATAGCATGAACTTAGGCACAGAGCTGCCAATTTACACGGGTATCAAATGGATTACCTCTAAATATGTGCTTGAAATGCCACTCATAGCCATGAAGATCCTTGGCAACTAATTCCTGAGTTGGGGTTGGCTGGTGCATATCCTTAAGCAAACCAAATAGAGGCTATTAAAGCGAGATGATTAATGGAAACCAACCAAAGAGAAGTTCAAATGAGTACCAAGGGAGGCAGGCATTCGGTGGCATGCTTCCGAAGAACTGAGAATCCTCCATGGGTACTTGTATCAGAAGCTGTTAATATCTTACAGAAGGAACAAACCTTCGGCCTCGGGGGCACAGGAAGGTGAGGATCAGGGCTGTTCGGCTCACTTTGCTAGAATAGAAATAAACATAGGCATATAAAGATAAGAATGGTTGACATTTCCTTTCACTTGAGTGAAATTTCATCAAGTTTTTTTAATATATAAACCATGAATGTAGCTAGGAATTTCTTACGTCTTGTTCTGGGAATAGAGTGACCTGAGCATAAACTTCATCTGTTTCCCGCTCAGCCTATAGTATAAGTGCACAAAGCTAAACTTCCATGTAAGAAAACTGTATGCTCGAAAATCAAAACACAAAACAAATCATCCTGAAATGGAAAAAGAAAATTACCAATAAGTCAATGTGAACTACACGGCAAAGAATCTTAGGAGGAAGATTGAATAGTGGTATTTGCTGATGCAATTCCTGATTTGTCGATGCTTCTAACTGTGCAAGGCAAATGCTAATCAGTGTCCCAATTCCAAATTAGCAGGTTTTTCCACAAGAAATATAGCAAGCAACAGAGACTAAGCTCGATATGCAGGCAATTAATGCAAATATTTTGCCATGAAATTTCAAAATCAAAAAGGAAAAACACGAAATAAAATAAAACAATAATGGAAAGAAAGTACTTGTTCCATGTGACCCTGTGGAAAGTAGAAGACTCTCTCCCCTGGGCGAGGAACATCCACCAGTGGACCTGCACATGCCCTCCATAGCTCCCCATACAGATCGTCACTCCCCCAACCTATCATCCAAATATCCACTAACTTTACCAAAGTCTCCGAGATAAAAAGTGAGAAACTACAAGTAGAAGAGTAGAAACTCAAATTAGTCATCTACTTTCTGTTTGGCTACCGAGAAAACAGAGAAAAACTAGAGAAATTAGCTACAAACTTCAGAAATTTGCTAGTTTTGCTTTCTTTCAGCGAAACTAATACATAATTATACAAATGCCTGAGAAAATAGATGATTACACCAATAAGAACCCAGGAAAGACAGAAAATACAGATAATTATGCTTGAAAGAGCAAAAAGGTCTGTGAATTACGGGACCTGTTGGGAGCCTTTCAGTTCTGCGACTCTCAGTCTGCGCCATAAAAACCAAAGATATGAGCTAAAAAACTGTGGAAGAAGAGACTATCCGGCAACAATTTGTATACTGAAGGTTTAACTAATCGACACCCATTTATAAGAATCCCTTCAACACAGCATGGAGCCGTTACGTACGGCTACCTTGCCCTTTTGTTTTCTATCATTCACTTTATCGCCCCTTTCCCGCCTGCAATGACTGTCGCCAACTTCTCTACTACCTCCACCCCCGCCCCCAGTTACGCTACCTCCACCCTCACAAAAACCACTTTTCCTGCTCCTCAACACTGCTTCACTCTCTCTCACTCTCTCCCACTCTCACGGTCCGCTTATTGCTAAATCCCGATAAACACTTTCACTCTAACTCTCTCTCTCTCTCTGTATCTCTCTCTCTTCCTCATACCCTTATGGGTCCGCTTCTTACCAAATCCCGAAATATACTCCACTTCTTCCTATTATACTCGCTCAACCGTGGTTAACTCTGTTTAACCAGGGCTGAGTGTTGGGAAGAGATTACGGTGAGGGAGCTGAAGAGTTTAGCCGTGTTCGATGACGACGGCTTTGTAGTAGCAGTAATAAATGGCATGTGAATTCGTGGCTGACTTGAGCCGAAGATCCGCCGGCGCGTGGAAAGGCTTAATGGCTAAGAGGACGACGGATAGATGGAGGGGTGTTGATTGACGCCGTCACGGTGAAAAACGCTGCCGTCTCTTTCTATGTCTTCTTTATGGCAGGCAGAGTCGACTCTTCGAGTGAACCCGGCAGAAGATTTTTCAGGCCGTGATTTTTTCTTTAAATAATAAATTTTCAATTTTATCAATGTTGTTTGTTTGACCTCGTCAAATTCAATAATTACAGACGACACCACTGAAGCCTGACCCTTGGGACCCATGCCTAAGGCTTGGCAGGCGCTCGCTGTCCTACGTTTTTTGGTTTGATCATTAAATAAAATAATAATTATATTTATAATTTTAAAAAGTCTAATCCTCATAAATTTTTTTAAAATGATTATTTTATTTAAATTTGATGTATCCGTATCACCGGCACCATTATCATAGATAAAATTATCACAACCAACGAAATCAAATTGATCTGTCATCGCGCTTATCACAATTTGAATTTATTTATTACTAAAATATTATATTAATTACAATGTTAAAAATTAAAGAAACAATAATAGGTCTAACATCTAAAGAAGATATTATTTTTTATTAAATCAAACAGTATCCCTATTTCCTCGAATTTGTCCTATCATTTTGCTCAATGGCAACCAAATTATTTTTTCTAAAAAATATTTTTATTTAATTTGAAATTATACTTTTAATTTTATTAGAGTAAACTTAATATTTTATATAAAAAATTAAATTAAATATGATGGATATTTAAATTTGAATTACTATACGGATTAGATAGCCAATAATTATTTCACAATGTCCAATAGATTTGGCACGAGTCCGATATTTGTATACTCCGAGTTTAGATTTTGTGTAACACAATAAATATAATATCAAAAAATTGATGAGATTCACTCTGATATATTTTTTAAAATTTAAATCAATAATTCTTCTTTATAGATATAAAATAAAAAGATTTGATAAAATAATTTTGTGATGTGCGCTTAATACAAAACGACTTAATGAGGGAAAGTATGTGCGTTGAAGCGTCTTAATGTTATTTACTATTAGTTTTTTTACTGGGTGTTGCATCTTTTTTTTATTGAGAATAAGAGGCTTATATAGAAATAATGGGTGAATGATCTTTTCTACAAATGGTATAAGGAATCGTTCGAATAGAAAATAAAATTCTGTTTGGCTGGTAATTTTTGACTGACAATCGAGTTCGTTGAACCAGATAAGAGAAGAAAATCATCTATTCCAATAGGTTAGAATCAGTTTCGCTTTCATTTAAAAAGTAAATTGTTCAAATAAGACCGATAGGCTCATTTATCAATTTTAAATTATATGGGTCGACTGGGTCTCTATTTTATTATGGGTCGGATCATTTGACAAATTTTTTACTTGAACCGTCAATAATTATACTTATTAAAATATATTTTAATTGATATGAAAAAATACATGAGAATTATTAAGACATTATCAAATGATAAAATATTTTATCTATTAAATTTTTTATCAAGTCATTTAATATAGTTAAAATACCATATCATTTAAAATATTTAAAATATATTAAAAATATTATTTATCCAAAATACACCACACTGCTGTAATGATTTTATTATTACTATTATTATTAGCGGCACTTTTTTAAATTCCAAAACGTGGTCACAGCGTTTGCGTTCGCCCATGAATGTTAATTAAAGGGTAACCTTATCCAAATCCAGAGGAGAAAATAGTAATTACATAACTATGTTTAGTCAATATCAATAACAGCATCCCTATGTCTTAGTTTTTTTTTAATCCCCAACACCCTTGGACCGTAACGCTGTCAAATGTCCGTTGTAAAGGACGCAAACTACGTCGTTTGCTGAACCCCTCTTCAATAAAGATACTTGGTACGGCCTTTGCGGGCTCAAATGATTAGTCACATTTCTGATTAAGGCTATTCATATATTAAATTAAAGTTGGTTCATAACCAAATTACACCTCAATTTAATTTTTTTTAAAAATAAGCGGATTGGTTAAGTCGATATGAAATGAAAAGTATGTAAATTATTATATATTTTTTATTTTTTTAAAATGAAATAAGTATTTTAATATTATAAAAAATAATAACAAATAATTATATATATATTTTTATTTTATATAATATTAAACGTGAACCATTTGATTATCACAACCAAAGAGTCCTTATCAGTCCATTGATCACAGTTGAACCCCAAATTGATAAAAATTGTTAATTTTGGCATAACTAATATAAAGTTGTTATTTTAAACTCATAATTCATTAAAAATCAACTCATCTTATAAAAAAAATGAAACAATATTAGGGACAGTGAGTTTTCAAAAAATAAATATATTTGTTTTTCAGGTCTATTAATATTAATAATTCTTGAAGTATAGTTAAAAAAATTTTTTGATCTGTACTCTTGAATGATTATATCTAAATGTGATGTGAAATTTTAAACCAATTTTTATGCACTATAACCAAAAATAAGAAATAAAAGGATTCCCAGTAGGATTGTCTTGAGAGACTTTTTAAATATTTAAACCGGTAAAATATTTTTAAATAATAACTAGAATAATTACAAACATTAATAGAGCTCGAATATAAAAATAGAAAGTTTTGGACCTAATATATTGAGCAATGAGGTTGAGAATCTTACCTAGAGGTATAATTTTTATTACTTTGGACCTATCCAAGCTTTAAATTCAAGATTAACATGGCAACATCTGGATCAACCAAAGAGAAATTAATGTCCTCCCAGCATATTCTCTAGCTTACTAGTGCTTTGGTCCATAAGAGGTGTTGCTTGGGTGGCTAGCAAAAGAGAAAACCTAGTGAAGCCGATACGATACAATGATAGATTATGAAGGCTATGACAATGTCAAATGAGACTATAGTGTAGAAAATTCTTCCCAATTTACTCGTTGAACCTTTTGTGAGAACTCGTTATTTCGGTGCCACTTCTCTTTCATACTTTTTCTCCCTTGCTAGTTTTATTCCAAAGGTTTGATTTTGACCGTCTAGACTTGGGCCCTTTTTCTAACCTGTTTTCATTCTTTATATAGAGGGGTTAGAGAAGTCTTAATATTGAAGCAATTGAGAAACACTTAGTAGTGAAAGTAATAAAGGAATGTTCATAATGAAGCAATTTTCTACTATTTAGTAGGTGATATCGTTGAAACTTTTCAATTGATCCACCTGTATGGAGCCTTGTGTTGGTTGGATGACCCACATGACATCTTCTAATTGATCCAACCATGTAGAGCCTTATGATTGGTCTGGCAACCCACTTATTCAAGGTTTGTGAGCCCATCATTGGGCTCTAACTTATTGGTCTAAACCTTAGTCCCTATATTTTTTTATCTGTTTGTTGATCTAAGTTTTCAATATTTTTTTTATTTGGATCCTCTATCTTTTCCCATGTGTGTTTCACATATTTTATTGGAACCCATCATTAGCCTTCTAGCATCTATGGCTATACTCAAGCTTGAAGGGCACTATTTCCATTCAAGCATTGATAATAAATATTTGATGAGCAGTGAAATTTTGACAAGCATTATTTGATCAACAATATGTGAATGGCAAAGTCTGAAAGATCATTTGATCAATTTAGAAGGGACGTTGACTAAACTTGAGGTCGGCCTTGCCCTACCCTTGCACGGGAAGCCTAGTTGACCCCAGCCCAGGTAAGGGGTGATTGGCCCTACCTTGGCTAGGAGCTTGGCCAACTTTTCCCTTGATAGATGAATGTCTAGTTTTCTCTCACCAGGGAATCTTGGCTGATCCCATGGAAGGGATCCTAGCTGATTGCTTGTTAGGTGTGCCTAGCTCGCCTCTAGCTAGAGGGCCTTAGCCCCAATTCAACGAGCTTAGGCTTGGCATCTAGTAGGAAGGTTTGGACTTGACCCTTAGCCTATTTATGGGTTTTGTTTTCTTAGACCCCATAGACACAAGCTTCCAACATCTTTTTCTCCAATTCATCGCACAATGAGCTATGGATGATAAAGTAAGTATCGTTCGATCAAGACAGGGCAACTGCTCCTCCGCCCAGGTTTATACAATGCCTCTCTATGGGTAGGGGTGAGCTTTCACTTTTATTTCGTTCGTTTAGTTGTTAAAAATTATTTGACTATAATAGTCTTTTTTATCTTTTTTGTTTGGTCATTTTTCTCTTTTTATATGGATAACTCTAATTCCATTCCACTATAGAGTTGTGAATCGGAGAAGGTATTCTGATTGAGATAAATCACTTTAGATGCCTTGGTAGAGGCTTTCATGGTCTAGGCATCACTGATTGAGACAATTCAACCAAGGTGCGTTGGTATAGGTGGTGAGGCTTTTAGGTGCTTTTGCCCTTGTTTGTGTTCCTAGTACCTTAGCCACAAAATCTTGATTGCATGTTGATCTACGCAACTAGGACCAAGTACTTGATCATTTGACCTTTTCCATTAGGATCTTTTTGTCGAGCTGCTAAGATGAGTTGCCAACAAGATCTACTAGGTAGGGGATCCTTCAGCAAGATTCTCCCTAGCACAGTGCAATTCGACCATCTCTCATGGTTTCACCTCGGCCCAAATGTGGCATCTGATCTTTGCCTGCCCTTCTGGTGATGTTGGGAAGGATTGGCTGGGGAGTAGACATGGTGTTTATTTGTCCCGACCACAATAGCAGCGACTCCGAAATTACTACTTTGCCATCCATGAAAATTGCAAGCAATTTTAGTAGTCGTGTTGAGGGCGAGCAAGGAAAGATAGACACTAGGATAAGTTGGTCATGCAACGAGGCAAGGAAGTTGAAGAATAAACGCCTGCAATTGAATGTCAGGCCCATGTGGTCGGTAGCTTTCCACTGTTCTGCCTTGCCACATCTGACAAAGCTATAAGAGATGGTGTGGAGGAGCTATAAGTCATGCTTAGGGCGAGATCAAAGCAAGGATTCTAGGTTTATAAGAAGTTTATAGTTCTACTAAAACTAACTTTGAGGTTGGGTTGTATCTCTGAAAAGGTTGCCATTGTTAATATTTTCATCTTTGGTGGGGGTAAGACTAATACCACGTGTAACTCATAACCTAGCCATCGATCGACCCTTTGAGTCACCGGCTAGAGCGCTGCCCTCTTGAGGGTTTCGACATCTGTTGTATTTTATGTATAATATCTTTTACTTTTTAAAAGGAGAACTTTACTCTATTGCTATCTTTTTTGTATTCTCAAGCTCTTACTTTCCTCTTTTTTTTTATACTTTTTACATTACTTATCTAGCCTCCAAAATGTCTTGCCTTTAGCATCGACTCGCTATGGTCTATTGCCTAGGAACGATTAGTAATTTAATATTTATTATGATTTTCAACAATTGAATATTTTTTAGTTAATAAGGCTTGTTCCATAAAATTTAATATTATTTCAATAAACTTCTTAGGTGATCAGTACTCTCATCACCTGAGGGGTGTTGCTTGGGTTGCTTTCCTAAGGGATATAATTGTTGGATCGATACTGACGATAAGTTGTGGTGGCTAAGACACCGTGGTATGGGACCATCAGAGTGCAAGAAATCCTTTCTAGTTTACTTGCTAGACCCTTCACATGAATTTTCTCTTTCTTCCTGTCTCCCTCCGGGCACCACTGTTGTCACCTACCTTTCCTTCTCTCTTTGGTAGTCACCCTAAGCTAAGCGCCTTGGCCTCTCTAGGTTTAGCCTCTTAGAGCTTGGCCTCCTATTCTAGCTCCTCAACTCTCTTTATATAGACGAGGTTGGAAACGACTTAATAATAAAATAGCGAATAAGACATAGTAGTGAAGAAACGAATAAATCATTATAGTGAAGCAATCTCCAACTACTACGTAGGCGAAACCTCTTGATTGGTCCATCTACACAGATAATAGTTGCTTGGACGACCCATATAGTGACTACTAATTAGTCCACTTGTGCAGAAGTATATGATTAGTCTGGCAAACCACGTAGCAACTCACTTTTTTGGTCATGTGATGTATTTCTAGAGTTCAAATTATTTAGTCAAATCTTAGGACTCACCTTCGTGGTATTTTTGTCCATCTGGGTGTTTGATTTTTCCTATATTGATCATTCATTTTTTTCTCATTCAAGTTTGACCAACTTTACTGGGGCTTATTGGTTCCAACAAATAATCGGACTAGGAAAGTAAGCTAAACAGGCTGAATTCACATTAAAAAAAAGTCACCAACATAAAGACAAATATGACCTTAAATTACATATAAAAATAAAACAAGTGATTTTTACTCACAAAACTAAGGTATCTTATATGACACATTACCATAATCCAAATGCTATGTTAGGTTTTTGTCGGACAATCTGACAAATTTTTTATACAACCGTGATCAAAATTAAAACAATGTGAGTTAAAAAGTTTAAAATTTTGATTTTTTTTATATAAAGAGAAAGCAAAAATAAATTTTGGACCAAAAAAAAAAAGTTTTGCTCCGGTTGCTATCCTTCCTCTACAAAAAAGTAGATTTTTAATGACCGAAAAATAATGAGGCTATAAATATATATTACTAATAGAAGTAACCAAAAATTTTTAATGATGAAAAATTGAGCACTTTTGTTATTGTAAATTATTTTTTAACAGTAAAATTTTATCTTTATGATTGATACGTCTCTAGATTTGGATTGTCATATAATTACGGAGTCGCTTGATCTCTCCTGATAGGTCAATTTGAAGCGGGTCAGATTTCTGTCCCTATGAATTTGAATCCTTCATATCACAAAATAAATAAAAGGTTAAAAGATAGCTGGATTCATTCCCCGATACATCCCCCGACGCTTAAATTAGAATTTTTTTTTTCAGAGAGAAAGATGAAGGAATGTATAACACGTGGATGTAAGCTTGAAAAGGGGTATTTGAACGTGTTATGGAAGATTTGGCTCCAAGAGGTGCGCTTAGTTGGGAGTGGCTTTTGAAGGGTATGCTGTTTAGGAAATGTGGCTTTGGGATGGTTGAACTCATCGGAGCAGTGGCTTTTCAGGACCCTAATGTGTATTAACGATTGAGTGAAAGGAGAATACTCTGAATGTAAAGATTACTTGGTTGTTCAATCGGGGATTCGAGATTCGATCCTCTCCCTCATAGAGGAGGGAATATATTTATAGAGAAAGCATCAGTTTAGTCATCCTTAGTCCTCGTGACTAATGACAGTTATCTGCATGGATCTATTTAGCTGTGCTGGCAATCACGAGGAGCAGTTATGGTAACTATTATAGTTTAGAAATATTTGTTCCACTGTCAGAGCGATCATGAGAGATGCTATATGGTAATTGCCTTTTGAAATATATTTGTTGAGCCACAATTATCATCTTAGAAGTGATGCACAATTGTGAGGGCGCAATTGTCGGGATACATTATGGTTGGTGTTGCTTACTTATATGTGTTAAGTTGTGAAGGCTGTCAGCTGCCGGATTTGAGGGCCGATTGCTGGGGTGCATGTTTTCTACTTGACAATGTCGAATCAACCTGCTTGGCTAATTGCATTATTCTCTAGATCATGTGTTAATGAAGCGTCTTATTGGGCTTCCGTCTCCTAAAACTTTCTTTTGGGTCAGCTCATGGGTTGTCATACCCTTCAGCAATTATTATTCAAACATATATAACAATAAGATTTAATTTTGTAGTGTCTCACATCGGATGGGGAGGTGAACGAAGTGCGCTTTATAAGTCGTGGAGATATTTCCCTTATAAACGCATCCTAGGGGCCTGTGGAGGGTTCGCCAGGAGAAAACCTTGAGGCCTGTGTATGGCTGGAGACGCCGAAAAGTTCTCCCAGGTCAAAGAGGACAATATCTCATCACGCTGTGCCGCCGCTGCACCACTCTAGGAGACGTATTTTGGGGGTAGTAGAGGTCGTCTGTCAGGAATAAAATCGTGCGTGCTGGCTTGGGTTGGGAAGCCGTGAAGTTTCCCTGCCCAAAACGGTTAATATTTACAGGCGGGTTGCCCGGGGACGTTACAAATGGTATTAGAGTCGAGACCCGATTCGGTGTGCCAGCGCGGAAGTTGGGATCCCTAAGTGGGGTGGATTATAGTATCCCATATCGGATGGGGAGGTGAACGAAGCGTGCTTTATAAGCCGTGAAGACCTTTCCCTTATAGACGCGTCCTGAGAGCCTCTGAGAGGTTCGCCAGGAGAAAACCTTGAGGCTTGCGTATGGTTGGAGACGCCGGGAAGTTCTCC
>JAOVVI020008317.1:0-14256 GCA_028571085.2 Nepenthes alata
TCCTTCTTCAACGCACCGACGTCTCCAACGAAGGTAGAAGGATGAAAAGTTTGAGGTTCAAAGAGATAGAAAAATAAAGAGACAAACCTTTAGAACATGGAGTTCAAAGATGAAGCTTTTGGTTTTCTCAAGATATGCTAACTCAATTAAAGCATGAAGGGATGTCTTCTCAATAGCTCCACACAATGTCTACAGAGGTTGTGGCGTGCTCGAAGTCCCTAGGGTTTCAAAATCATAGTCTAGTATTTATAGAGGAGCCAAAAACGCGTTTAAAAAATTTGCTCGTTGGATCGGCGCTCGAGCGGGGCTCGAGCGCGCTGTGGGCACCAAGAGTGTTTCGGGGAAACCCTACGGGCGCTCGAGCCGGGCTCGAGCACGCATCGAGCGGCCAACCTACTGATTTTTTGGCTCGAGCGGCAGGCGAGCAGGCTACCTACTGGTTTTTCGGCTCGAGCAGAAAGTGAGCGCCTGGCGAGCGCGGAGGGGTTTTCGGACGGTTCGAGCGACTAGAGTGCAGAACGGACATTACGGACATTAACCCGACAACCCGATATTGATACACTTATACATATGGTCACGGAATATACCAATAAAACAAAAGTCTCTAACACGAGGCCCTCACCACTTTAGGGTGAATGAAAAACTTGGAAAGCTTTGGATGTTCTAGGAAAAGAATCATTCACTTAACCCATTCAACTAGGAATAAGGACTATAGAATGACTTGTGTTAGCAATAATCATTATTCTGCAAAACTTTGATAGAAAATGATTGAAAGAATGAAACCCTTGGGAAAGGACGAGCTCCTCACCCCCTAAGGGGTTGGTAGAGGGACCAGCTATGGCTGGGTGATGCGAAAGGCCAATGGCAACTTGGGGTGAGGACAAGCAGGGGGACAGGGATATTTGTCTTGGGCACCTTCTCATTGCACCCAAATGCCCCACTTCCCGAGGAGTGGGACCAAGGAAGCACCTTAGCGACTTCCAACATTGAAGGCTCTATGCTGAGAAGCTCACCAAGAAGACCTCCTTGGCCTAGGGAGCCAACAATGATTGCCACGATCACCTCCACAGGACTTGGATCGATAGGAAGGCAAGCCTCCGCAATTGGTTCAAACTCCACAAGAGGTGGTGCTTGAATCGTCAACTCATCCCGATTAGCTGAGAGGTGAGGGGAATGGGGGATCCTATTTTGAGAAGTAGGATTTTTCCCCTTTTTTGAGTAAAAAAATATTTTATAAATTTAAAATATAAAAAAATTCATTTGAGGGGTGAAACCCTTACTTCGAAAAACAGGAACCCACCCCCGTGGTGAGGAGGTGCAATCAAATACTCACTAACCTCCTCAAGATCCGTGATAGGAACTCTTTCCCACTAAGTTGGTGTTGAAATCTCGCACAAAGGATCTCCAAGGGAACTTGTGGAATAAGAGCTCAGGATCGAGCCACCTAATCGGCCCCTATGTCAACTTCATAATCAATAAGGGCAACGTTAATTTCCTTTGACAACATATCTTGAGTGGTGGGAGTGATGGCATGAACCGCTAAGGCGTTAGCAAAAAGGCTTCTTGAATGAGCAACCTTTGAGCCCACCATTTGAAAAGAACTCAAAATTATCTCCTTTTGCCTTTTCTTAGGGCAAGGGGGAATGTCGGAATGTCGGCCACATTGTCAATTCCAATGATGGCGTACCAACCGGCAAGAGATAAGGCATCGGCAGTTAAAAAACTGGCCATTTATAACATCTCAGCTGCATACTTCTTGATTAGAGCAAGATTGGGCATGGAGGTGAAGTTCTTGCCCCTTACTCATCAACTTGTAAAGGCCGAGTTTCAATCACCCTACCTATTAGATGGGGAATAGTTGTAAGTAACTTAATTTTTTTTGAAAAAAGACATCCATCTAGTGCTTTAAAGAATCAAGATTTTTTCACTAATATTGTAATCCTTTTAGACGTTTATTGATATCTAAAAATTCTCTTGATTGAACCACAATACAAGCTTAACTCGTCGATGTCTAACCTCATTTGATGTCACTAGAAAAGGCGCACAAAGCCATAAGGTCTCGGATAGCATTTGGATGAAGTTGCACTATAGGGACTCAAAGGGCATCCATCACTTCCTCAAATTCATTTGCAATGGGAATGTGGACTCCACTTTTCAAGTGAGGCTCATAAATGGCTGCAAAGCCATTTCGAGGGAATGAAGCCTTGTGTTTAGGTGAAGGAATGATGAAAGGCACAGCAATGGAGATGTTATACATAATGTAGATAGTGATGATGTCGTTGAGTTTCATGGCTAAGGCAATATTAATGACACATCGACTGTTAGAACCCTTGATATGACACAATGTTATTAACAGGTAGAGGATAAAGTTAAGAGCATGAAAATTCATAAATCCTAAAGATTTCAATTAGAAAGCATAAGGTTTTGCCTAAAATGAGGAAGTTAAAATATGCCCTAAATGCATCTAGATACAAAATAAAGCAGGCCAATGTGTTGATAGGAAGGAGAGGGATTCCTTCCTAAGAGAAGGAGGCACATTTGATGCTCTGCCAGCCAACCTAGGCGCAGATGGCCATCATGATGCTGATGTCATCGAATTGTTTTTAGGCTACCCAACCAACCTTAATGGAAACATTGAAAATCTTGTTAATCCATGACTGTGAATGAGTGGCACACATAAAATATGGATCCGACTCATAGAATAATCCAAAGAATGTTAAATTTTTTAATTCATTTTGAATTTTTTCATATCGGGTCAAATTCCTAGATAGATAATGGGTTTTTAAAATGTTAAGTTGTTAGAATCTTAATAAGTTAAATATTATCATTAAAAGTCAATACAATGATTCACCAGGTGCATAGTGCAGTCCTTGAAAAAGCACTATTTAGATTTGTTGCTTAATTGAAGCCTCTAGAAACTATGTATTTCAAGGGAACATATATAAGTCTAAGAGAGAAGGTAGTGAATTAATACTCCAACATATGTTTAAAGGAGAAAAACCTAATATTTTATTCAATTTTGTTCAAAAATTTATACAACTTACATCTCAAATGGGAAATATCATTTAGACCAAGAGGCCTAAGAAAGAAAAAGAAAGGCGACATCGAAAGAATCATATTCAGTAGTCAATTCCATCGCCAAGTCGCCACCCGCAACTTTAATCGCTCCTCATATAAAAGCTATAAATGAACCAAGACGTTCACACAGTATAATTGAGGACACCAAAGAAGGTCCCGAGGGGCGATCTAAGCCACTAGGGGAAAACCACTACCCATATTAGTGGTTTCCCCATGAAAAGATGCAATGGCAATGACCACTAGCATAAAACAGTTAAACAACTCCTCAGAAACTAGTGCACCAGTCAAGCAGCCACCTATGCCCTTCTCACCTATTTGAAACCTCAAACTAAGTTCATAGGAGGGCAGATGAAGGACCCGATGGACAATTTTGATCTAAAAAGTTGATGATTGATCCAAAACAATGACTTTTATCCAAATATGGCAATATAAAAGTTATCAGCTTCGATTAATCAATCTACTCCTTCAAATGATCAAGGGGACTATCAAGTGATAACCAAAGCTACAATCTTAAACGACTACCACCCTCATTAGAGGTAAGTAGAAGCATAAGAACGACCCCTTAGATGCTATCTTTCCCCCAACTACTTTGTTAGGGACGTTAATTTAGTGGTTGTTGCCGTCTAAAAAAAAGGGAATTAAGATGGCCATCTATATAAAAAAAGAAAATAAGACAATTTTCATTATCAGTGCCTAGTAATGTGCTTCCGCAATAGGGCCTCTTATCTATTTTCATTCGGGACAAATGATCTTCTAGACAAATGGAGATTTAGAAACGCTTACAAACTCTATCAATGATGAAAGTTGAAGTTGAAGGAATGGATAAAGCTGAATAAGGACTAAGCCTCTTTTTATAGGCAATAGACCCAGTTAAAAATAGTGTGTTTTTGGTAACAAATTGAAACTATGATCATGCGAGTTCAATGCAACAAATCTCTACCTCAAGCACCAATCAAATGCACTATAACTAAAAGATACAACTGAATTCACATGACAAGAAACGTCAATGACATGGGAACTCCCAATAGGCCATACATTTTTTAAGCTTGATTTCAAACTTCTAGGCTGGATACTAATATTAGGTTTGCCGAAAATACCAAACAAAAGTCGGCTCATTAATTGGGCTTATGAAATAAAAGGAGGCCCAAAAATTGTTAAAGCCAACCAAGTATATGAAAACCTAGAGAACTAGAAGCCCAACATGGTAGGGCCAATAGGTGGAAGCCCATAAAGACCACATTGTGCTAAGAAGGTGAATTGAAGGGAATGAGTTTGGTATACTAAGCGGCCACTAGGAACCATTCTGCCTATCATCTGTACTTGTTACAACTGCAATTCTCTTGCCCATGGTAAGACCCGTAGCATGGTCAAAATACCTTCATAATATGAGACATGTGGTGTGGTTGCAGGCTAGAATGACTCGCAACCAACCTATTACTCAGGACATGATTGAAACCTCTCATGGCGAAAACGGCACTAGGCAAGTGCCACTATAAATATTGGCCCCCTCTTATGTAAGAGGGAGGATCCCAAACTAAAAATTTATTGGAGAATACTTTGATCACTTCCTATTATATAATTATCAATAAGTCAAAATATATATTAATTATCACTAATTCTAACATCGATAATTATACAAACATACATACATATATATATCCCTCCTATTGGAGAATGTATTTTGCAAGAGGGAGGATCCCTCCAATCATTATTATGTAAGCCGGAGGTGTAAGGTTCAAGTTTCACTTTTATTTTAATTATAATTAATTAAATTAAAATAATTAAAGTTATGGTCAAAGAAAAAAAAATTGTATTAAAAGTCAATTTTGGACTTGACATTTGTGAGTTGAATGATACTTAACTATGTATGTTTTGGGTAAGGAGGTAACGGCTAAGTAATATTTGATTGGAATTTGAGCGTGCTTTTCAGATTTGTTGGCGCTTGATACACATCAGAGGAATGCCCGAGCGCATTGAGGTAGAATGCCATCGCCTAACACGTATTCGTTGTAATGCTCGTGCATCACTAAGTTTAGCTAAGGCGTCTGACGCGTACACGATGTGCACTCGAGTATCACTCTGCTATATATATATCATGTTCGATTGATTTTCAGACATTTTTCTACTAGATTTGAGAGATGAAACAAAAGAAAAAGATGGGGAAAGAGAGAAAGAGAGAAGAAGTTAGAAAAGCCAAATTTAAGTAGATTAAAGTAATATTTTGATAATTTAGAATTAAGGCAAGTATATCTCCATGCCTTTCTTCCCTTGTTACTTATTTTTTTCACTTCCTTAAATATTTATTATCCTAATACTCATGTGTCACATATTTTCGTACCTAAATTGTTTAAATTTTACATATATAAACTCTCACTTTTTCTATTTTTATAAAAAATTATATCCTTAATTCATGTATATTAGTTTGACAAGCTATTTTCTGTAAATATATTTGTACATGTGCTGGTAATATAGTTTAATACCATGATATGACATAAATTTCATATATAATGTTCTTATGTGCGTATAATCATTAAATATATAACTTGAATGTTTTGAAATTTTATTAATTTGTTCCGTCGGGCATAATATTTGAACCGAAATGCTAAATTTTTATAATGATACTAATTTTTTTGTAATTTTATTTAAAAGCTGATAACATGATATTATATATTTTAAATCAAATATATCTAAATTTTTATAGTAAGTTATAACATATCATGATAAGAAATTTAAAAAATTTAAAGAAAAACTTTACAATATATTAAAGAATTAATAATATTTTCTCTAGAATGAGAAAATATATGGATTGTGAGAAATTGTGTAGAGTTTTTATATATTTAAGTACTGGGTTATTGTAATAAGTTCAGCGGGTAGTATATTATGGTATATATTAATATAATATAGTGGTAATCGAGGTTTGGATCTATTATCCGTAGGTAAAAATGACGTTTGGCTCCATCTATAAGGTTATATGTATGATAGTCTACTTATAAATATTAAATAATAGTATAAGTCTTTTAATTATATGAAAATAAATAAAACTTAAATTTTAATTATCTGTCCATTTAAATAGTAAAAACCCTGTTGGTCCTTGGTCTTTATAAATTTACATAATTAAGTATAAATTTTATGGTAATATTTAAATAAGAATATACAAAGAAAATTTGATAAACAATATATATTTGTAATAAAAATTTCTAGTATTCCATTGAATTTGATTCGTTGATTCTTTCGGCATAATTTAACAAGAATTGTATATTAAATTATATAAATTTATATTACTTATTGAGTTTTTAACTCACTCATATTTCTGTTTTTTATTAATCCTTTCAAATTAGCCACTTGGGCACTTATGTAGAAGGTATTGATTTGATCAATGAGTTGATTGGAGAAATTAGATTAGGTTTTAAAAAAAAATTATTATATTTAGTTTTTAAACAGTAATTTACAATGTTTATAATATTCGGACGATGGTTTATAAATTATGATATTGATATTAGCTTTTTATTATAGTTGTACAGATACTTTGATTATGTTTGGATTATACATAATTCATTATGTATGATCTGACATCTTCTTATGGTTGATATTTCAATCAATTTATGACTTAATATTTTGAATCCTATGGTCATATTATGATATTTTATTTTAGTTAATCGATATATCAATACGAAACTCACATCGACAGATAATTAGCTTGTTGATTATTAATATATTAATATCATAAATTATTAATGTTTGGATCAAATTTTAGACGTGGCAACGTTGATTCCAAAGCGAGAATGTATTGGAGAACACCTCGATCACTCCCTATTTGTTTAACAGTTAAAACCTTAGCCCTCGCAGCACTCTACATGTATTTAAAAAGGTCTGAGGCTTAGTCCTCCAATCCTCGCATCTCTATACTCATTTTCTCTTCGAACTCATTTGTTAGAATTAGTGATCATCATTAATATATATTTTGACTTAGTGATATATATATTAGCTTAAATGATCTAAGTTTACATTTTTAATAGTGTACTAAAATCAGAATATTAGTAAAATATAAATCATGGACATTTGATATTTTTATAATAATTTATAAAAATATACCTATTAAAATAATTAGCCAATAATATTAACCTATTAAAATATACACGAGTAATATTAACCTATTGATACCAATGTGTTTAAAGTGACCTATGAGGTTAAGGGTATTTGTTAGAAATTTAGGAGAATTTTGTACATTATAAAAATGAATAGATTTATTTTTTATATCTTGGTTGTTTATTTTTAAATGAACAATTATAATTTAATTATATTTAAAAAATTTAAAAATAAGTTATTTAAAAATAATTAGATAATAATTATTTATTTAAAATTTTATTATTATAAATAAATAATTGTTTTTTATTTTTTAATATTAAATATCAATACTAAAATTACGCAAATCCAACAAATCCATTCCTCATCGTCAGATTAGTCTCCCTGGTTCCCAGTTCCCCAGTCAAGGTTTGCGTGTGGGGCCCGTACGTACGGCCATGAAATATAGCCGTTGGGGAAGAGACGATGCGGGACAAAATACCCCGAATAGAAGTCACAAAGTCGTTGAAATACAACGGCCGAAAATTAAAAATAAATAAAAAACGGACACGACGAGACCCCTAAGGGACAACGATGGACAAGAAAACTAGCCGTTGGGATCGCCAAGAAGTCCAGTCTCCAAGTACGAACTTCTCCGACCTCTTTACGTCTGTCCACACAGCTCTCTCTCTTCGTCGGGCTGCTTCTTCTTCTTCTTCTTCTTACTCTCTGTTTTTCAGTTATTTGCAGCGTTTAGAAATCAAAGAAAGAGAGTGCAGACAATAGGAGTCGTGCTTCTCTTCCAATAAAACATACAGTTCTCTCTCTCTCTCTCCCCCTCATCGGTACTGTGATTTCATGCATTGAGTTGAAGAGAGAGGAGAGGAAATAGAGGAGAAGAGACGGAAATTCTGAATAACCCGTTGTGTTTATTGCTCAACATACTTCAACAACTACTTTTTTTTTTTGATTTATGGGAAATCGGAATCAAATCATGACGGATTTCCACACAAACCCATTTCCTTTTTTGACAGGTAGAACAAGTGAGAGCCATCGAACTTCAAGAAAGAATATGACAAAACCGAAAATCCATCCATGTCCCTTTTTCTTCTCAATTCTTTTTCTGCTACTGCTTTCCCCCTCTCAATTTGTGTCAGGGGCCCAGCACGCAATTATCAGTCAATCAGACTACCAAGCACTTGAAGCCTTGAAAAACGAGCTAGTTGATTACAGAGGCGCTCTGGACAGCTGGAATGGTAGCGCCCACAGCGCTTGTGTACGTTGGGTTGGTATAAAATGTGTCAATGGTCAGGTCACTGCCATTCAGCTGCCGTTTAAAGGATTATCCGGTCGAATTGCCTCCAATATCGGCCAGCTTCGAGGGCTTAGAAGGGTCAGTCTGCATGACAATTCAATCACTGGCACTATCCCTGCTTCTCTTGGGCTCCTTCCTAATCTTCGAGGTCTTTATCTCTTCAATAATCGCCTTTCAGGTTCTGTTCCTCCTTCAATTGGGTATTCTTCTAAGCTTCAGAATCTTGATCTTAGTAACAATTTCTTTTCTGGGATTATCCCTTCTAGTCTTGCGAATTCTGTGAGGATTTATAGACTAAACCTGAGCTTCAATTTGTTCCATGGGTCATTCCCAGATAGTTTTTGTCGCTCTACTTCTCTCACTCTCCTTGCTCTTCAACACAACAATCTTTCTGGTTCTATTCCCGATTCTTGGGAAAAACCAGGGGAGAAGAATAGTTCTTTCCAACTTCAGGCATTGACAGCTGATCACAATCATTTCTCCGGGAGCATACCACCTTCTTTGAACAGCTTGGATAAACTTGAAACTTTCACTGTAAGTCACAACCAGATCAGTGGAGCGATCCCAGATGAGCTCGGGAGTGTTTTGAGGCTTCGAGTACTGGATTTGTCGAGTAATTTCATCAATGGCAAGTTTCCTCCTAGTCTTTGTAATCTGTCATCACTTGTTACATTAAACCTCAGCAAAAACCACCTCAAAGGCTCGATTCCACCTAATATCAGTAACATTTCTGGCATCACCATTTTCGATTTATCTGAGAACAATTTGACCGGAGAAATCCCTGCTTCTATATCTAGCTTAACCAATCTCACCTTTTTTAATGTTTCTTACAATGATCTATCCGGAGTTGTACCCTCTCCCCTTTCCAAAGCGTTCAATTCAACCTCTTTCATGGGAAATCCACAACTCTGTGGTTATAGCAGTTCGACACCATGTTCTTCGCCCGTGGGAGTGCCGGTGTCAGAAAATCATCATGAAAAACGAAAAATGAGCGCAAAAGATGTAATCCTTGTGCTAATTGGAGCCTTGCTAGCTATTTTGCTTTTATTCTGCTGCATTTTGCTTTGTTGTTTGCTCAGGAAAAGGACAGGGAAGAAAGGGAAATATAATTCTGGCGTTGGGGAGGAGGCAGTTCCAAGAACTGGCGCTGCTGCTGCTGCTGAAGGTGGCAAATTGGTGCTGTTTGATGGGCCAATTGTGTTCACAGCCGAAGATCTGCTAAGTGCAACGGCAGAGATAATGGGGAAGAGCACTTATGGAACGGTGTATAAGGCGACACTAGAGGATGGCAATCAGGTAGCTGTGAAGAGATTGAAGGAGAAACTTGCTAAGAGCCCCAAGGAGTTTGAAATTGAGGCTGCTGCTCTTAGGAAGATTAGACACCCCAACTTGTTGGCAGTCAGAGCTTTTTATGTTGGACCCAAAGGAGAGAAGCTTCTTGTTTATGATTATATTCCCAAAGGCAGCCTCTCATCCTTCCTCCATGGTAGTAATCTAGTTAATTGCAGCCATTATACTTGTTTTTTGCACAGCTTATATTGCATGCTTGAATAGTCAGTCATGTGAGCTAAACGCAGTTGCAACCAAAACTCTAATGTCTGAGCTGTAACAAAAGAAAAAACAAACTGTGAATGTCAAACGAGATTGTTTGATACGGGAAGGCATCTGATGCCTCCAACTAGGGGTTTCTTCGATTCCCTTTCAGCAGTTCTTATTTCCTGAATTACGGGTCGACATCATATGCCTTGAAAATCCATGGGCATATACCACTACAACTTTCTCGACTTGCATCAAACATTTGTATAACTTTTGACCATTGATGAAAATATTAGTATTAGCATCAGTTTTGACCATTTAATTGATATCGGATATTTCAGACAATAATATCGGTTTTAAACATATTAGACAATATGTATAAATATCAGTCGATATATCATGATATACTGATGATAAAATAACATACCACAATATTGTTATAATGTTAGAAAATATCTGTATTAAAATGTCTGAAATCGTTGTAAATCAGCTGATATTTTTATCCATGCTTCTAACCTAAAACCTCTGCATCCCTAGAATACTAAGCAGAATAGAGGTTCAGCGACTAAGCTGGCAAATTGAGATTATTTCCCTTGCTTAACTGTTCTTAGCACCCATATTTCCTCTTCTGTCAAGATCTTAGGTTTCCTACTCATTTGAACAAAACCCACAGCACAGTATTATTACATCTGAAAAACAGTTTCATGATGTCTTCATTCTGCTTTTCATTGACCGACTTTTCATCATGTTAACTATGATTTTTTATAGCGCCTTCTCTATTATATGCAACCTTTGCACATTGTTTCTTTTTAATATTTTCTGATAGGTCAATTTCAAATTAACTTCGTCAGCCAGCTATTTTCTTTTATGATCTATAATAATTCGAATATAATTGATCCACTCCCTTGTTACTTCGCTCAAGGAAGTGGATCTATTAACTCAAATCTTAGTGGTCAAAATCTTAACATAACCATAGAGTTTTTATCATGTGATTTTGTAATAAAGCTTGAGTTATGAAAATAACTATTGTGTAATATGAGGCAAGACCCAAACAATAGATTCAAAGTGGTTCAATACTTTTCAAACTTCACACATGGCAAGAGTTTTGTGTGTTAGGCTGCCTTTAGTGATCCAGAGATTTGTGCATTAATCTCAATTGACAAGGCTTTAGGAATTCATGGTCTATTATTACACTCTAAAGCAAATTATCCTTACTGGTCCACATTTTTTTTGAAACGCAAATCTCCCCAGAGCTTCATGATCTTGAGCTTGGCAAAATCCCAACAAACAGTCTGCACAAAAGCTTCCATTGCTTAAACGAAGGTTCAATCATAAAATCTCTCCCAAATAAGTGTCCTGTATCACGCTTTGACATCTTCAAAGTTTCGCAGAGATCCTCATTTGCTTAGATTGGAAGTACTCCAAATCAAGGGCATTTCCAGAGGTATTGTTATCAGCAAACAGACAACGATCAAATCCATAGTTGATATAAGTGTTAAATTAATGTTCAGCTTGATTCAAAGACAGTAGGTGAGATTTAATTAGTTGAGCTTTATTACTGGCTTACAATTCTGCTAACAAATTTGCTTCATAAATTCATGCTATTGAAGATACGTGCATTGTAACTAGAACAACTTAGCTGTACTCAGAAGGGGAGTAAAAGCTGGGTGCTAAGCTGCTGCAACAGAGCAGGATGAACAAGCTTATGCTTCAAGGGAACCTAAGCATCACTAGCTTTCAGCAGCATATCAATATACGAGGAGCAGTGAAACTGTTATTTCTACTCAGCAAATATGCAAGAATGACATTTTAGAAAATTACATGTCAATTCTCATTTGAGACGCTTCTTTTACTAATTTCATATTTGTTGACAATGATCATGTTGTAGCTCGAGGTCCTGAGATGCTGATTGATTGGCCAACAAGGATGAAGATAGCTGTGGGCATTACTCGGGGCCTGCATTATCTTCATGATCAAGAGAACATAATCCATGGCAATCTGGCATCGAGCGAGATATACATTGATGATCAAACCAATCCAAGAATTGCAGACTATGGCATCTCAAGGCTGATGGTTGATGATAAAGGCACCACAACTGCCACTGCTGGCTCTACTGGGTACCGTGCTCCAGAGCTCCAGAAGCTGAAGGCAGCCACTGCCAACACTGATATCTACAGCCTCGGCATCATTTTACTGGAGCTCTTGACTGGAAAGTCTCCCGGCGAGGCTGTCGAAGGAGAAGATTTGCCAAAGTGGGTGACATCTATGGTTAAGGAGGAGTGGACGAATGAAGTGTTCGATTTGGAGCTGATGAAAGATGTGTCAACTACTGGAGATGAGATGATAAGCACTTTGAAATTGGCCCTGCAATTGGTTGATCCCTCGCCTGATGCTCGGCCTGCAGTTCAGGAAGTTCTTCGGCAGCTTGAGGAGATCAATCCGAATTTAGCTGCCATATCTGCTGATGATACAGCTAAAGAAACCCATCAACTCGAGGAGATCAAGCCTTAAAGGAGTTCAAGTTGTTCATCTTAATTCTGTCATGTGATATATAGTGTAGAGTAATATATTGTTTGTCCTATTTAGAAGCAGGATTCAGTTAAGAATTTGAACTGGAATTATATATTATATTGATGTAGTTAACAGCAATAACTATAATAATAAATAATAAGTGAAAGGGTTGTGATTTTTTTCCCCGTCCTACTTCAGAAGATGAAATTGGATCTCAGACTTGAGGTTATTAGACAATCTTTAATGTGTAAGTTCACCAAATATGGAGTGTGTGAGGTCATGAGTGTCAGAGCCTGCAATACTAGAAACTTCATATCCCGGTACACAATCAACGGTTTGTTTTGTCTGATGAGAAAAGAGAATCAGCTTGCCAGATTATCTTCGATCAGACATAAATCTTTATTGATAAATCTTTATCTTGTGGGGTTGCAACGGTGGTTGGGACAAAAAGATAAAAAAACGTACATAAAGCTATTGAAAGGAGTTGAGGTTTGCGAGAAACACGATTACAATTGGAAAATACTCATCGTAAAAGGGGTCATGATAATGACGGGAAATTGTATCCATGACACCCATTGTATAACATCTTAGCTATTAGACTCAGCAAATATAGCGCTAGAATGTATAACATCTTAGCTATTAGACTCAGCAAATATAGCAAAAAGTAACTAGCAAGAGGGAGAAAAGAGTTCAGTATTTTAAATTAAGTCATGAGTAATTAAGTTAAAGATAAACAAGTTGAAGTTAAAAGATAAAGCAAATTGGGTTAAAGTTAGATTTTTAACCGGGCTATGATGAGTTGAAGGATGCTTGACCGGTGCCTGACGCGTGCTCATACCTATTTTGGGCAGAGAGGTTGCACTTGATTATCGCCTGAGCGGAGTTTGAGCACGTTTTTCGATGTTTTTATGTTCGGTGTACAACCGATGGATGTTCGAGTGTGTTGAGACAGAATACCAACGTTTGATGTGCTCCTGAGGCAGCGCTTGTGTGCCACTCTGCTATTTATATTGTGTTCGGTTGATTTTCAGTTATTTTTGCCAAATTTCGAGAGAGGAGAGAGAAGAAGAAGATGAGAAGAGATAGAGAAAGTTAGAGAATCCAAATTCAAATGGATCAACGTAAGATTTTGGTAATTTGGAATTAAGGAAAATGCATCCTAAGCTTTCCTTTTATTTATTGCTAATATTTTCTTACTTCCTTGAGTATTTATTGTTTAAAATATTATACATGATATATTTTCATAGCTAAGAAGATGGTACTTCACATGCATGAACTTCTACTCTTACTCTTTATAATTTTTATGAAAATCATGTTTTTAATTCATATGCTTTGGGTTATTAGGTTAATTTTCTATAATTTTCTGCCTACATGTGTTGAATTTATGGTTAATGACTCTCATATACTTCAAATTCATATAAAATATTCTATATGTTTAAATTGGTAAATATATGAGTTACATATTCTGAAATTTCTTAAAATTTACCTCGCTGATTTTCTACACTAACTTGCAAAGAACAATTCTACATGTTTAAAAATCTTATAATTTGACATTTCATGTTTTAAAATATGTGTCAGTTCATACATAATTCTTATACATTGTATGTAAAGAAATTGATGAAATTTAAAGAAAAATTCTATAATTTATTAAATAATTAAGAATATTTCATCCGAAATATTATATTATACATATTATATATTACATATATCATATTATATATATAAATTATAGTTATTATTTATTTTATTATTAT
>JAOVVI020008318.1:2002-14256 GCA_028571085.2 Nepenthes alata
CTGAAGACCTCAGCACTTCCTCCAGTTGGAGGTTCCTGTCTCTGAGAAGCCTGTATTGGATCTACTGAAGCTTCAATGTATCCTCGAGGGAGGCAATTTTTTCTTTAGCCTCAGCAAGCTCAACTTTTAGGCGTTGGTTGGCCTTTCCAGTGGCTCTAAGGGACTCAAGCTCGGAGGTTCCCAGCTAGCTCTTGGAACTGCAAAGGAAGATCAAGCTGTTAGAACATAGTAGAAGGGAACTGAAAGGCTAAGGAAGGACAGAAAAATGCCAGAGAAACGAGAAAGCCGCTGGCTGAGCGCTCTCCCTTCGAAGTCCCAGACTCTAGTGACTCGGCAGCAAGCACCACAGGAACTTCAGCCCTGGTCTCAGACATGTGGGTGCCTCCATTAGGATGGAAGACTGGGGGCTCAGCAGCTCCATAAGGCTCTGCAGCCCCACTCTCAACTTTTTCAGCTTTCGGAACCCCAGCAACGTCCTCGACTACTGGCACCTCTTGGGCCTTAGGCAGAATCATCATTGGGCTATAAATTTGGATTTCAAGGTAAGGGAGCTTAGTAGTCTCTGCAGTAGGCAGCTCAACGCTATAACTCTCCTTGACCTCAGCAGCATCAGTAGTTGTCATTGCCGTCACCATCACTGCTTCTTCGGCCTTAGTCGCCTTAACCTCCCCCGCAACCTACTCCCCAAAGGTATCCTCAGATGGATCGTCCATCAAATCCGAGACCTCACCAGTTTACCCATAAGGGATATCAAGAATTGGCTTATCAGGAAAAGGCTGGGCGATAGGTGGATCTGTGGGCTGGCACACAAGCCTAGAAGGCTGCCTAGATGACTCAGCAGAGGTTGAAGGTTGGACACCTGTTACGTCTTGGACCAAGGCCGCCCGCGGAGGTCTTGACCGCCTAAAAAGAAGCGCTATCACAGCGTTATCGTCATCGGACAAGGAGTACTCAATGATGGTCACTGGACTTTTTGAAGTCTTAGTCCAGCGACTCTTCCCTAGACGCTCTGTTGGTTCTTTGATTCTCAGAGGTCTCTCCTTCTTCTTTGAATTCTTTTTCTTCTTTTTCAAAGAAACATCAACAGCGGCGACGACACCAGATCCCTTGGCCTAGGACCCCCACTTGGCTTTCTCCAAGTTCTCGGGCTTCAGCCAGGTGTTCTTATTTTCATTAAAGGTGCCAAGGTTGTCAATCACCAAATCAACGACCTCCTTGGCAGCCTCCCTCTCCTCTTTGGAGGTGTCCAAGCGGTGTTGGGCAACCACGTTTCCCTAAGTATTGTCAATGACCCAATTCTCTCAGACTGACAAGAAGTACTTATCTTTCCACCTCTTGGTGGAATCAGGATTTTCACTGCTCATAACCGTAAACTTAGAACGTGGAGTCATAACGATCCAGTCCAAATTATGAGTAAAATGGAACATCACCTTCACCATAGCAACCTCAAATACTTTGTTATGCCAATGTGTAAAAACGCAAAGGGAAACTAGGTACCTGATAGCATTAGGCTGCAGCCTCGCGAACGGGACCCCGAGTACCCTCATGTTGACGTACAGCTCCATGGGGACAGATAAACGAAGCCCACCCTTGAGATGGACTTCGTACATGGTGATAAACCCATAAGGCGGACTACACACCCTATCATGGGGCTCAAGGACCACCATCGCTATCAAATTAAAAATGCCGTACTTCGTGCGAATGGCATCGAGACTGGCTAGGGACAAGAAAGGCACAATGTCTTTGACTCCAGGAGCCATGGAAACTTGGAGAATGAGCACAGGAGAAACGGGAAGAAGAAAGCTTCGGAGAACGTTAGTCAAAGGGTTCGAGAGATAAGCCTTAGGGTTGTGTGGTGAAAAGTGAAGGTATGAATCATATTTGAAAACTGCTAAAAAGGCTCAGAGGCATGCCCCATCATTACCCTTACCACGCATCAATTACACGTATGCTGCCAAAGATAGTGGGCTTTACGTTTCTAAGGTGACATCAATCTCATTGAATGCGCATTTAATGCGCTTTAATGGCAGAAATGGCGGCGCAAGCCAAGTTCTCGGATACAAATGCGCTTTAATGTACTTGAACGTGCCTTCGTCAAAGCCTATGATCCCCATATTATCCGAGGACATCTTTGGATCTCAAGCAGATATGCGAAGACAGCGATCATTTATATATGCCTAGAAGTGCCTAAAATCCAAAAATTCCTTGGACGTCCTGACCTTGAAATTCTTCGGAAGTTTTGGGAAAAATGTAAGCCTCAACAAGTTCTTGGACGTTCTAGTTGCGTGGCCCTGGGCTTTTGGTTCCACCCATATCCACGAACATTTGCAAGAAACAAAGGCGCAAGCGGATTTTCCACAGAGAGAACCTTCACGCATGACTCATTTGCAACCATTGGACATACAAAAGGGCCAAGGTACGCATACCCTTTGGTATGAGAGGCTAGTGATGGGTACTTATACCCAAGGCTCACTGTTAAGATTCATTTTTCTGGAGTTGGGCCTTGATGTCACAAAGATCCAATAGGTCCAAGAGACCCAAGAGGTCTAGGCGCTAGAGTCGGCCCATGTAACACAATAGACTCGAAGTCCACTTAGGCCCGTGGACTTAAGATGGGCTTCAGACGCCATCCTGTCTGCAAAATTGGCGTACCAGAAATCGGGTGACTGACCTTATTAGGCTACAAGAGGAATGATGGCTAGCAGGGCACGCGACCCTGTAGAAATTGTTGGGAGGTCACTTCCATGTAAAAGTCCTAATGACCGAAGGACTCAGATGAAGCTCATGGACTGCGAAGCGAATAAGTAGAAGGAATTTTAGTCAACAAATTTGACCGAAAATAATTGGAAGGGAAACAATGTCTGGTCAATATGTTGACTGGCGAGTGGCGGTCATGTAGAAAGGACTGTTAACGGGCGTTGACCGGTCTTGTGAAGAACGCGGGAGTTAAAATGTTGGTCATCCATCAAGAAATTTAGAATGGTGCCAACTCAGAAGATCTTCTGAGCATATGTGATCTTTGACGATTTTACAAGAACCGTTTTTATACAGAGTATATTCATATTATTAGTAAGGACAGATTTTATTGGAGAATAAAAAATATTCTTCTAATTTGCTGAATATTGGCGTCTGTTATTTTAAGGGTGTGTGAAGGGAAGAAAATTGAGTGATAGAGAGAGAAAAGACAGGGAAGAAAAGAGAGAGAGTTGAGAGCAAAATAAAGTGTGTTTTTGTATTACTTATGCTTTGTTCTTCGGTCTTCTTTTCTCTTATGCTAGTGTAATTGTGGGATATTATTCCCAGCCTCACACATAGTAAAATCGGTTTGTGGACGAATGTCCTATGGTTTTTTTCTTACTTGATAAGGGTTTTCCACGTAAAATATTTGGTATTTATTTCTCTTCTCTTGCCTCTACTTCACAGTGCGCATGTGCTTTTATCAGTTGGCCGCCCATTCTGGCCAATAGCGATTGTTCATGCATTCTTGTCAATAGGCCGCCCATTGTCTGCCAACAGAAATAACATCACACCAGGCCCGCGTGCACACAACCTTCCTAACACGGCAGAATGGATTTACAGAGTTGGTGCCAGGATCCCCTACGCATGCCAACCCCACGGGGACTCCTCTCAGGGGAAAGCTCACTAATATAAATACATTAACTGTTTACCAAATAAAGGATCCAACATTTACATTCGCTTAGCCATTATAGAGAGAAAGATTTGAGCACATTTTGTAATTTTCTTGTAGCCAAACACGTTATAGTGAGACAAGTTATCGGATCAAAGTTCCGTGCTTTTTCCTTCTCATTTAAGACAATGCTTTCCACATAAAAACCCTGTGTGCCTTAATCCTCGTACTCTCTTTTTCGATTCATTTATCTTTTGTGTTGCACAAGTCTTACCCAAGTACTCAGAAAAAGTCCACGAACTAAACCGAATCCTCATCCGTACGAGTACCCAAGATCCGATGACGCAACAAACACTATATTACAATTATAATTCACGTTTGAGATCTTCAATATCCTCAAAAATTTTCAACTTTTCTTCTTCGTCACCAGCAAAAGATGATCCCAGAAATTTGCTGATGCCCACAATTTTTTTGTAACACTACTTTCGGATTTCCATTTTTCTCTAGGTCTCGAACGATTTTGCTTCTCGCCCAGCAACCACTGTATATAATTTTTTCGATATTAATCAAAAAGTTTCGTAGATCCACTGAATCCAAACCCTCCACCGTTTTCGCGACTCCGATAGGTAGAGGACGATTCCCTTCCGAAGTAATCGTACTCCAATTCAAAGGAACAATAACTTTGATCGAACTCGAAATCAACCTTTAGACTTGATGGGTACAATTACCTGAATGATTCGATATATGGGCCCATTAATTAAAGCCCAACACTAATGACTCAGGTAACCACCCATGAGATATGTTAGAAAAACTCTTGATAAAATTCACGTTTTATTTTGAATGAAACATATAATAACCAACCAGAAATTGAAACGAATAAACATGCTTATCCGGAGCAGTTATGAAATCGGAGCAGTTATAAAATCGGAGCAGTTATAAAATCAGAAAGAGGCCTTATATAAAGAGAAGGTAATCCTCCAATAGAAGGGACATACTCTCTCTCTCTGAAATATTCCCACTTGAAAGAAATTAGATCAAAAATACCTTCGCACAATCAACATTCTATCGCAGTATGCTCGGACAAATAGGGGTAAACGACGATGACCCATCATTAAATTTTCTAAAATCTTCTGCCCTTTTGGACTGACCACATCGAAAACAACTCAAAACTCCCTGGGTATGTTGATTCGTGTCCTTGTCATGGTCATTAATTTATGTATATACTGAATCAATCTAAATAACCTCCATATGTACCAACAAAAATATAAAAGGGAAGTTTACTCTTCCGTGTGAAGCAAGATATACGTGAAAAATATAGGAGTAATTCTTAGGGTTTGATCTGGATATACATTATTCGACATAACGAAATAAAACATAAACTCCCATCAATCATCGGCTACTAAATTTATAAGCATAAGAAATACAATAATACACAACGTTTTCAACGTAAAAAATCCTTTTCAACCAATGAAAAAATCACAGGATAAACTCTGAAATAATCAACTATAGTAATAATAGTGCCGGTTATAAGTAACCTCTTCCGAAATCCTTTCACTATATTCTTGAGTGAAGAATGATTAATTACAAGCCTTTAAATACACCCAGCAGCCCATAAAGAAAAATACAGTAAAAAAATAAAAGCAACCAAATGAATACATTTTAGAAAACCATTCTAAAATAATATACTTAACATTGGCGAAAAATGGAACTCAAATCGGATCTCAATCGGATACTGAAATTTCTTCAACTTCTTTTTTCTTCTCTTCTCTCTCTTTGTGCGGTGCTCATTATATGAGAAATAATTTTAAAATGCTCTAAAAACGTATCTGACGCTTTTTATACTGCAAACCGTTCTTGAATGCCCATCAAGCACGGGTTCCTATGTTTTCGGCGCTTGGACTCACCTTGGGCACGGGCTCCCCTGAATTTGGGACCTTGGTGCACCAAGGCCAACCCTCGGGTGTGGGCACTTCTCGGTTGCTCACCGCGTGTGCAAAATGCGTGTAAACACTGTAATTTTTGTACGAATCTTGCACGATTTTTCAATAATTATCCGTTTATTATAAAATCTATAATGGAGTAACTAAATCTGACAGTACTTATACATGGATATAAGCTTGATTACTGTAACTTGATGCACCACATAAATGCTTTTGGCTCCACATTTGATATATATATGTTTCGAAATCATATTGGTCACCATTTTAATAATGGTTGGGAGTTCACCAAGAAATGAAAATACAAAGGATAGTTTTTCCTAATCACATAAATTACTATACAGGGCAACTTATTAACTAGGTGGACTATACCAGTATTTGTTTCACAAATACATAAGTTAAACATCATTATACAGTATATAATTATGAGTTCTATTTTTATTTATAATTACGTACTATACAGTATATAATTTTGTACAAAAATGGTTATATATTCATAATTTGACCCAAATTCTTTAGGCGGAGATTATTTTGTAGTAAGAAATATTAAAACTTAATTATTTAATCAGGGTTATATTTTTTAGCTAATCTAATCTTTTCTGAATAATCTAACCTGGTAATATCGTTTATTAGAGGTAATTATAACACAAGAAAGGTGGAGACAATAATGAACAGCAAATCCTCTGTGTGTGTATATATATATATACATACTATTTTTTTGAGATGGGAGGGGGGATTAAGTATGAAAAGACTGAAAATCAAAGCAATCATTCATTAGTAATTAAACATCAGAGATGAAATTCAAAGCTGACAAGAGTGACCTTTTAAATGGCGGCAGAAAGTCAGAGAAGGCTGGCCACTCGACTGCTTGACCTGACATAGATTTATCAAAATTGGGTTGACCTTCTTAGATTTGTTAACCCTTAATTAATCATTATAAAACATACGATCAATAGAGTAGACCTAATTAACATTTTACAATCATGAATAAATTAATCGAATGTCATATTCATAAAAAATTTATTAGCCCATATCAAAATTTGTCATGATGGCACATATAAGCTTTCAATATATATACTTACGTTCAATCGATAGAAACCATTTTGATGGATTTTTAGATCAGTCATTTCCTCGAATTCCACAGTCAAAACACTGAAATTGTAGATCCTTCAAAATACGGGTTGTTTTCTGTGGTCAATTGGATAAGGGAACTCTATTCGAGCATTCTGGCATTCTATCCAAATGGGTATAATTGGAAGTCTCAAAGACGAATGCCTTTTTCCCTTCGTAGCGCAGGCAGTGAAGTGTTTAACAGGCAGACTCTGCAGCGATAAGAAAGCTTTCTATTTTCCACGGTCATGCCTGGCTTTCTCTTCGTCTTTATTTAATTAGGGTTCAAGCTTTCCCAATTCCTCTGACTTTTTCCCTGTAATTTTTGTCGGGTATCGCCCTTTTGTGTTTCTTTGGCGTGAAAATCTCTTGAGGTTATCCCAGAACTACTGACAGTAAAAAAATATATATATTGACAGTAGAATTAATGGCCATTTTTTGTCGGCTTCTTAGTTGCAGTTCTTTTTACTCGTATCTACATATCACAAATTTGTCTTCAATCAGCTGCCTTACCCTCCTTTTTTTCCTCTCCGCGCCCCTTGCTGAAAACTCAGTATCTTTGGAAGTTTTTTTTGCAGATATGCTTCGTTCTCACTCACTATAAGGGTCACATCAAGGTCTGATTTACTTGGCTTGATGAATTTCTGAGATGGATTAATAAATTCATCTACGATTGTTGTTAAGGTACGTTAATTTTACCTGTTTTCACTGCCGGTTCTCTCTCTCTCTGGTCATTTACTTCACGCTCTGGCTTGCGTAGGAACAATATTATTTGCCAAATAGCCGGAAAGTAGTCTCATAACATCTTGTTTTTGCCTCACAATGAGAGACTTGCCATCTTGTTTCGGCGAAAATGCAGTTCAAATAGCTGATTCATCGTCTTCTAATGTGAGCAGAACTTCCGCAAATTTAGTTACCTCTGTCTATCAGTGTCGATTAAGAGCGCAGCCATGTCTGATCACACTCACCTGGAATAAGAATTTGATGGGTCCATCTCTTAGCGTCGAAATTGAAGATTCAACCAATCAATCTCTGTGTAAGGTCGATATAAGGCCATGGTTGTTCTCTAAGAAAAAAGGTTCCAAGACTGTAGAACTTGATGATTCTAGTGACATTGACATGTATTGGGACTTCTCTTCTGCTAAATTTGGATCCGGCCCTCAGCCTTTGGACTCTTTCTACTTTGCAATTGTGTCTAATAAGCAAATTGTTCTACTTCTTGGGGACATGAGGAAAGAAGCATTGAAGAAGACGAACGCCACCACGGTTAACTGCAATGCTATTTTCGTTGCAAAGAGGGAGCGTATTTTTGGTAAGAAGCTCTTCTTCACCAAGGCTCAGTTTCATGATCATGGGCCGATTCATGATCTCATGATCAAATTTGACACAATCAACGGTGAAGACCCGTGTCTTATTATCCGAATAGACGCCAAAAATGCAATGAAGGTGAAGCATTTACGATGGAAATTTCGGGGTAATCATACAATCTTGATCGATGGGATTCCGATAGAAGTTTACTGGGATGTGCATAATTGGCTCTTCGGAACATCTCTTGGAAGTGCAGTTTTTATGTTCAAGACTAATATGTCAGCCGAGAAGTTGTGGGATCCCATTATGCTGCATAGGTCCCACTCTCAGTCACATAATCTGGGCTTCTCTTTGATGTTGAATGTGTGGAAGCATGATTAATAAGATTCTAGGATTTTTCATGCTTGCTGATATATATATATACATTAGAGAATGGGCAGTTCCTTAGCTATTTGACTGGAATATACTAAAAATTTGGTACAATTGTTCTTTTCTTTAATCTTTACTTTTGTCTTAGGGGAATAGAGAGATTTAAATGGATCAGAGTCAGCTTTTATGGTTCTTTTAATATAAGTACTTGACGTGAGCATTGCTCTGCAAAGACTGACATTCAAATTGGTGCAGTTAGATCACTACTTGATTATTTGTGTAACTGGCTTTTCCCTTGTTTTCAACAGAATATCATTGCTGCAACTTCTTTACAACAGATGACTGTTGGTGATCGAGCTTTTTTTTCAAAAAAAAAAATTTGTTCATCTCTGAACTTCCCTTCTGAGTAATGTTGTTCGCTGAATTTCAGCTTAATTGAATATATAGGATCTTAGTCATAAACAGAGACATTTATGATTAAGCTGGCACTTAATGGCATCAATATTAGCCGGGTGAATTTACTCGACAAATTGCCCTCTATGTTGTTGTTCTTTTATTCTTGTCCCCTGTCACAAGGCCAAAATCTTGCCATTTTTTCTCTTATGTAGTACTAAGGAACAATTATATTGAACTCTCATAACTAAAGCAAAACTTCATAATAAGAAGATCAGATGCTTTAGCATAAAGTTTGTCCCTCCCCCCCCCCCCCAAAACACTTCTTCCTTCACACATTTATCTATGTATACTTGTTACGAGTTTCACGTCGGGGAACCAGCCTGAAGTAGGTTAGCTTATAAGTTTATGGGGCTCTCCCTCCTACTGGGATGTTCTTTTAGAATAGGCTCTTCCATTGAGTTTATACTCGCAACAATGGTGTTTTCTTCAAGATCGGTCCCTACCCGGAGAGTGCTACCTGCAAAAGGTTCTAATTGGAAAGGGCTACTTGTAAAGGAACTGACCGAAAAAAATCGAGTGTAGTACCACATAGTAAGAGCCGTCGAGTAAAGTGTTGCAGAGTGTAGTCGCCGAGGTTAGCAGCTATCAGAAGAGAGAAGAATGTTACCAGTCCCATATCGGGGAGTCAGTCTGAAGAAGGTCGGTCTATAAATTTGGGGGCTCTCTCTTCTACTAAGACGTCCTTTTAGAATAGACTCTCTTATTGAGCCTGTGCTCATAACACTATTTTATTCAAATGTTATCTTAAATCTTGATTTCTGGCGCCGAATTCTTGAATTGATAGAACACAACATGAAGACAGTATTAGTACCAGGGAACTGTCAAGTAGGGAGGTTTCATTCCGCCAGCTGTGCAAACACAGGCACACCATCTAGATGAAAAGTCTAAGTTTATCGGTCATGTGCAACGCACGTTTCTAAGTCTTATAACTTCCATATCTTTCATATGAGATTTTTCTTAGATAGTATCTGGACTCAAAGCTCTAAGCTTATGGGTCATGAGATAATGCTTGTTTACAAGCCCGACAACTCCTATTTTTTTCCCATAGGGGATATTTCTCAGCATAACTCACATATGTTCCCAATGGAATGGTGGGGAAGAGTAAAAATCGAGCTGTTCAATGTTACTGTTGTGCCTGGTTGCTTGTTAAGTTGATTATTTCCTCAAAGCATGCTGTTGGGACTTAAGGAGATGAGTAACAATAAAATAACAAATAATCTTACAAAAGGACATTAGATTTATATATAAGAACTCTAAAGAAAAAATCACAGATAAGGAAGGAGAAATTTCATTTATTTGGAGTGGAATACAAGCAGATAATAAGGGGAGGCCGCTTAATGCTCTCAAAAGTTACCGCATGTTTATTTTCATACAAACTCTAAAATAAGACGTTATATTTATCTCGAGAGGCCGTCTAAGCAGCCAGATTTCATGCAATCCACTTATGTATGTTTCTAGAAAAAAACAATATTAGCGAGACATCAAGTGAACATGTTGTGAAAACTTGTCCGAAACGTTTCCCTTGAACAAAAATCTCTTACAGTTAAAACTCAGGAAAACTTGGCATATGTAACTTTACGGGATGAATAAATCAAATTTGGGCCACACTTAAAGATATGTATACATCTTATCCTTCTAGTCGAATCATGGGCAAATATGTGAGGAGAGGTGCAGGGTTAATTGACCACACCAAAAAAATAGAAGTAATACCATTGTGTAAGTTTTTTTCTGAGGCTTTGTTTTTTTTGTTGCTATTTTTGTTGTTTGGTTAAGCGACATGTTGCTCGAGGACTAATATTGTGGCTTTTGTGGGGGGTCTGTTGTACATATACATACTGCTAGAGAATGTGTTTTTGGGTAATGAGTCCTTGATATTTCGGTCAAAGGCCTGCTTCAGCAAATGGCTCAACAGCACTAAATTATTGCCTGTTTTCTGGGGCTTCTCTGTCATTTTGGCCTCCCCCAAAACAGCAAAGTTGCAGCAAACAGAGTGAATTTCAAATTAGCAACTTAAACAGTTACAATGTTAGCAATAAAAATGCCTTGGGCTTATAATTCTGATCCTCTAAGTTACTAAGAAAAAAATCTTATCATTGTAAGTATAAGATACTTAAAATATAACCATTTGAACACTGTATACTGGTTACCCTCCCCAAAAGTATTGTACCAGGTGCAGAGGGCTGATTAAAGGTAAGCAGTGATTCCAAGCAGGTACCAATGCAGGTCTCATGGAAGCTGCCTTTAAAAATGTCCTATACCCCCTTCCTAAAGACAAGATATAGACAAAAACAAAAGAATGGGTACACTCAATTGATGTAGTATAGGATTTGATTCTGATTCCTCGCGCTCTGTATATGAAATCAGTGGCCGGCAGCGAGGTAGCCTTACAGGTCAACTTTAGGGGGGCCCTACAGATAGCTAGACCATCAATGAGTCGTTTCTTGGGCAGCCATGAGGCAACTACTATTGGTTTGGGTTTTATTATTATTAGGGTAATTTTTATGATTGACATATTTCGTGACCCTATCTGATCGTGTGTTGATATCGGGTAGTGTTTCATCGAAACATATTTCCATACCTGTCCGTTCCAACTTCCAGGAATACTGCGCCTACCGTAAGCTCGTTGTGAGCTCGAGCCCAAAATCCAGAAGCCTTGTGCTCGCTGTGTGCTCGCCGTGAGCTCGGATCCAAAATTCAGAAGCTCTGTGCTCGTTGTGTGCTCGCCACGAGTTCGAGCCCAAAATCCAGCAACCCCCGTCTCGCTGCGCACCTGCTCCCCGCTCGAGCGCACCGAGGGTTTCACATGAAACCTTATGTGCGCTCGAGTGCCGTGGCAACGGGCAATTTTTTTGAACACATTTTTCGAACCCTTTATAAATATACACCTATAATCAGTTGCCCTAACTCTTGATTGATATTTTAGAGCCGTCCTACTTGAGAGAAAATTATTTTCCACTCCATTAAACGTGTTCTAATTGAGAAAACCGATATTTTCTTATTGTGCTTCATGTGCTAGCGATTTTCTCACTACTTTCTCTTTATCAATCTATCATCTTTACCCTTCTACATTCGTTGGTAACGTCGGTACGTTGAAGAAGGAGATCCGGTCGTGTGTGGCAATTCAAGTGGTAAGAGAGGGAAGATTGACGTGAAGATCGGAAGGCGTCCGGTTCCGTTGCCGTGAGCAAATCTAAGGAGTTCTCTGATATGGATCATAAGACGGGAGTAGGTCGGTTAGGTTAGCACGTCGTTATCACCCGGTCTGTAAGTTGATTTTCATAGTGCATTTCTTCCTTGGCTGTTGAAACTCGAAGGATTTTTCTCGATTACCGTGGGTATCGAGTTTTCACTTCGTCACTAAAAAGCGGGCGTGTTATTATTGTTTATGTAATGGTATATTTTTCATACTTGTCATTATCGTTAGCATCTGGAAATAAATATTCTTT
>JAOVVI020008319.1:0-14256 GCA_028571085.2 Nepenthes alata
GGAGGCTTTGGAGTGTTCAAATAGACACAAGCCATCCTACCTTCGAGGGAATCAAGCACCATTTCTTTCCCACTATTCACTCTCCGTGAATCTAGTGACCAGAAAAGCTGCTCCCCACGAGCGCACCATCTCGAAAGCTGCTCCACGCCGAACATCCCCTTCGAGTCAGACTCATAAATTCCCTACCTAGCACCATTCCATGTAAATTTTGTCTTTGCATTTTTTGTTTCAGAAGAAGATTAACTAACTTGAGCGTCGGAGAATAAATCGGGGTGCAAGTCTTGCCATTTTTCTCTGACTTTTTATCTTTTGTTGTACTATGCATAATCCCAGCCAATGAGTATGGAGATTGGAACTGACATCAGCACAAACAAGAGAACTGGTGGAACCCAAATTCGCCAAATATTCGGATCCAAGATGCATTAAATACAATTAGTATGTATAAAAATTAGTAAGTATATACAAGAATATATAGAGGATATATTTATACATGTATATATGCGGGCATGTAAGCTATAGGTCCGTGTATAGCTATATGTTCATATATAAATGTAAGTGTAAGTGTGTGCGTGTGTGTGTGTGTATATATATAAATGTATTGATTTTGATGGGTGTGGCCCAAGATGAGTCAGCTCAGTACTCAAGTGGATAAGAGGTTCATATGCTGATGGCCTAATAGAGAATACCATAGAGCCCATTAGGTCATATCGCATGACTGCATAAATTAAGAAATATAACCTAAATAACTAGACATTAAAGAACCATAATGATCTACTTAATAACTGGATACAGAAGGCGGCTAAGTCGATTTAATGGCTGATAGTTAGACGGTCTTACCATATAATTGAGGCGGCTATAGCATGTGTAAGTAATGCCTCTCACACTGATGCGAAGCAGCATCATTTTCATACATTGATTCTAGTCGCCAACCATTCAAATAATGCCTCTTGTTATAAATAAAGTCTCTCCCTTGAAGGAGGGGAGGAGGAGAAAAAGAAAACAAAAACTACTTAATCAGATAAGTACACAAAAAGGAGTATTGCTCGTAAGTACACAAAAAGGAGTATTGCTCGTAAGTACACAAAAAGGAGTATTGCTCTCCATTCATGCACTAATTCCTATCCTTTTTAAATTCTTGTATTCATTTTCTTACATCTTTTACATCTAAATAAAAAGATCACTGACCTGAATTTTGAAAGATCTATTGGTGAGTGAGTTTCGTGTACTTATTACCTCCGATTTGTTTTGTTGTAGTGCGTAAGATTCAGATTTACAAAAATCGAACCTATTATTGTTTGAATGATCAAGCATGACAAGACAGCTTTTTAATTCATACATCAATTCAGATTCTCAAAACGCATAGTTAGTGTCGTCTATGGAAATACGATAATCGAGCCACCCAATTGAGAATAGAGAACATAGCTAGCACTAGGACCAGACAAGCGTATCACCTAAGGACATCATTTCTCATGGCGATAACTTGACATAGGGTCCATGGAAATACTCTTCCGACCACAAATATAAATGTGAATATATTGTTGGCTTAGGTCGACTCAAGGTCCAAGGTCCTCAAGAGCATTTGGAACAGATTGGATGGACACTTACTAGGGGCTCCATCCTCCAACTCTCAAATTTATGCATCCAGAAGGAGGAACCGGAAGAAAAAACAACCTATCAAAAGAGGTGATTTCGTAGCTTGATGATCTCGAAGCCCGAGAGACCTCAAGTGACGGGACCCAAACATGGCTAGAAGGTTGATTAAATTTTGAAATCCAGGAGGAAAGCCTAGAGTGGTAAAACCTGTGTTGTTCCCAAGATGTTGGAAAACCGTCGGCTCATGAGGAAGCTTTATGCAGCACTCTTCTGAGAAAAGTCTATAGCCGATCGATCCAGCACGTTTTGCCAAACTATTCAGAGTTGAGGGTATTACTCAATGCGAAGAGAGTTGTGTTCGCATCCCCAGTAGAGGAGAGGATTAGAAAAATCAAGCAACAGCTGTTCCGAGGGAGCATGAATAGACATTTGGTCGACTTAGATAGGTCACCATTCATGAGGGAGATCAGGATGTAACGACTCTCTCTCAAATTTAAAATGTCAACTCTGGAGCCCTACGATAGAAATTTTGATCCCATGGACCATTTGGATTATTTTTGTACATTACTGGGATTCTAGGGCCTAGACGATCCGACCTTATGTTTTTACTTCCCACTAACCTTTAAAGGAGATGCTCGAATTTGGTTTAGTGGGTTAGCACTAAATTTGATTCGAACATTCCAGAAGCTAGTTGACAACTTTTTGTCGTAGTTTGCCTTCAATTGCAAGGAAGGAAAGCAGCTGTGGCATCTTGTCTATATCCAATAAAGGCCAAACGAGAGTTTGAAGTGCTTCCTGACTCGATTCAACACGGAGGCCTAAAAGATATCAAGACTAACTGACGATGTGAAATTGAATTCATTCATGATGATTGTGCAATCGAGTGAATTTTTTAAATACTTTTTAGTAAAAGCCAAAGATCTGTCTTAAGGCAAAGACCATTACCGGTGCATACATTGCTGCAGAAGAGGTCAAAGCCCATAGATCAACATTTAGGATTGACTGGTGAAAAAAAAAGAACAATAACTCCATTGCCCGAGATCCCAGGAAGCAATCGAGGATAAAACCGAACATTAGAATGGAGTACAAACCATTGAATCTAATTCCTTTGAATGATACTCAGACAAATTTTCTAATATAGATCTGGAACGAAAAATTTTTAAAGTGGCCCGAAACACTTAAGAACCCAAGATGGGACCAGTTAAAGTATTATTTCTACCATTAATTTTCGGATCACAACATTGAGGATTGTAGATTCTATAGAACAAGATTGAGACCCTCATTCAAAAAGGGTATCTCACTAAGTTCTTAAGAGACTCGGGGCAAGCCTCCAGGGTTACCAATAATGACAAATTAGGGTAGTAAGAGCAACCATGCAATTGGGTAGCAGTTGGAGTGGTAAGCATGATATCAATAAGGCCACCCAAAAATAAATTTTTGGACTATCCCGAGGAGACTTTCAATAGTAAGAAATAGAGGCTAAGAATAAGGAATGATACTATTAGTTTTAGTAATGATGATATGACTCATGTTGTAATTTTCCATTACGACCCTCTTATTGTATCCATGCTCGTTTCGGACAGTATTCTTGATTACCAATTGAAATAAGTCTTCGTTGATAATGAAAGTTTCATGAATTTGCTTTACCTTGATGCCTACTTTATATTCAGATTGAAACAAAATAACTTCCATTCAGTTCGAAGTCACACTAGAAACATACCTGAAGACAGCATCCTATGTTCCTAGTAGTGGACTTACATTCGGTCTGTAACGTAATATTGGGGCGACCCTGCGTAGTTGCATTTGCAGTAGTGACGCTGATCCCTCATCTAAAGATAAACTTCATGATAGCATGTGAAGTCAGAGAGGTCTTAGGCGATCAAGTCACCGGTTGAACCTGTTACTTAGTTCAAGTCAATCAGGCGGTTTCAAAGAGATGAAGTCATCCTAAGTAAGGATAGTTCGGCAAGTCAACCGACCAAATCCCCTTAGATCCAAACGAGCCTAAGAAATGCGTGTTGATTGAAGGCTCACTCCCAAGTTAACTATATGAGCAGTTGATGACTTTTCTTCAATAAAATACATACGTATTTGTATGGACACTAGTGGACATGCTGGGGATTCTGATCGAGGTGATGTCCACAGGTTGGGATTTAATCTCGGATGAAAATCGATCAAGTAAAAATAGAGGAACCATTCAATCAGAAAACTGATCACCATGAAGGAAGTTAAAAAGTTTCTCGACGTAGGCTACTTAAGGAAAATCTAATTCCCAGATTGACTATCAAATATAGTACTCATCAAGAAGAGCAATAAAAAATGGTGGATGTGTGTTAATTTCATAGATATGAATAAGGTATATCCAAAAGACAGTTTTTTGTTAACAAGAATCAAATTGCTGGTAGACTCGATATCCAAGAATGAGCTATTAAGCTTTATGGATACCTATTCAGGGTACAACCAGATTTGGATGAGTCTTGAAAATGAAGAATGCACCTCCTTTATGATTGACTAGAGGACATCGCTATAAAGTCATATCATTCGGTTTAAAAAATGCAATAGTGTCATATTAGAAGCTGGTGAATAAGATATTCATGGTACAAATTGGAAGGAATATGGAGGTATATTTGGACGACATACTCGTCAAAAATAAAATAGCCGACAACCAAATTCGTGACTTAGATGAAACTTTCGAGGTACTCTTAGTACACCAAATGAAGTTGAATCGAAAAAGGTACATGTTCATAATAATTTCAGGAAAGTTCATTGTGTTTTTAGTGTCTTACTGGAGAATTGAGACAAACCTCAAAAAAATAAAAGCAATCATATATATGAACCCATCTCGAATTGTGAAGAAAGTTCAGAGGTTAATTGGTAGACTCGTGGTACTCTCTTAATCCTCGACAAAATCTGTGGAGAAATACCTTATATTTTTCAAACTACTGAGAGGAATTAAGGCAAATGGTTTTTAATGGACGAAGGACTGTCAGTTAGTCTTTTAAGAACTAAATGAATACCACACCAACCTCAACTCTTGTCTTATCCGAAAAAAGGTGAGGAATTATACTTTTATCTGGCCATATCCAACATGATGCTAAACTCAATCCTCCTTAAGCAAGAGTCTGAAGTACAATGATTAGTCTACTACGTCAACAAAAATTCTGACAGACATCGAGACTTGTTACTTGCATGTCGAAAGGATCGCTCTAGTATTGGTGTACTTCACTTTAAAACTTCGACCATACTTTTAAACTTATAAGATCGTCGTCCTAACTAATCAACTGTTAAAGGGGATCCTGTACAAACCCGAAGCATCCAGACCATTGATTAAATAGACTGTAGAATTGGACAAGTTTGATATAGAATTTTGAGCGTGACTGACAATAAAAAGTCAAGCCCTCACAGATTTAATAGTCAAAGTGACAATCCTGATTCCATGTGATCTTAAGAAACATGAAATCCTCGTCAATGAGAAGAGGCACCGACGTGAATCTTTCACATAGACAAGTCATCTTCCCAATCCAGGAATGGAACCAGTGTGGTCTTGAAAACTCCAGATGGTTCAGAGATGAAATACTTGATGACATTCGAATTTTCGACCATTAATAATGTCGTTAAGTATGAAGCCTTATTAGTCAGGCTTATATTAGCAATGGAATGTTCAGCCAGAAGTCTGATTGTTTACAACAATTTAGAGTTAATCGTCAACCGATTGATCGGAATTTTGAGGTGTCTAGTCTATCACTCGTAAAATATCTTCTTATAATATGGAGCCTAACCTAGTCATTTGATAAAATGAAAATTTGCCACATCTCGAGGGAAGATAACCGGGAGGCGGATCAGATGACGAAAGTGGTAGTGACTAGGAATTTTGAGCAATACGCTAGAGATATGTGGAAAATCCTCACTATCTCAAGTGTAGAAGTTCTAGAAGAAGAGATACTTCAAATCTCAAATGGCAATACCTGGATGACTTCGTACATAAGGTACCTAGAAGAAGGCCTTCTGTTGAAAAATCAGGAAGAAGCCAAGGAAGTAAAAAAAACAGCAGGCTAGTACATCTTCATAGACGAAAAACTGTATTGGAGAAGATATTCCATTCCTTACATATAGTGTCAGACGCCAAATGGAGCTAATTACACGCTGAGCAAAGTACATCTCGAAATTTGTGGGTCACATGTAAGGGGTAAAAATCCAACATTTAAAATCATGCGGTAAGGCTATTACAGGCCCATAATGAAAAGAGATGCTATAGAGTTTGAAAAAAATATAAAAATCATCAGATCTACGGCAATGTCTCTCATCGATTGCACACAAAATTTCAAACTCTACAGTCACCCTAGCCGTTCGCTCAGTGAGAGCTTGACATATTATTTGCATTACCTAGTGCTTCAGGATAGAGAAAATTCATCATAGTCATCATTTACTATTTTACAAAATGGGTGGAGGTTTTCCCACTGGCGAGAATAATCAATCAAAATGCGACCGAGTTTATCTGATAGAGTATCATTTGTCGATTTAGGATTCATGAGGTTATAGTGACCAACAATAGAACTCAATTCACCAGAAAAAGGTTCGCCCAATATTGCGTAAATTTGGGAATGATGTTGGTTCATACTTTTGTCACCTATTCGTAGGCGAATGAGCAAGTAAAAGTGACAAATCGAACATTATTATATGGGTTAAAAATGAAGTTAGAAGATGTAGGGGCTCCAAGGTAGACAAGCTACCCTCCGTACAGTGGTCCTACTGGACACCCTCTAGAGAACCAACACGAGGGACATCGTTCAACTTGTGGTATGGGATAGAGGCAATCATTCCAATAAAAATCGGGCTGCCCAATTTTCATGTTGAAAGTTTCGACCCACAAAGTAATTCTCAACTTCTGAGAAGACATTTCAATCTGCTCGAAAAAAGTTAAAGTCATGGCAAGGCTGCGGATGACGGCTTACTAACAATGAGTCACTCAATATTACAATAAAAAGGTAAAAACTTGACAATTTGAGGTGGGGGACCTAATTTTGAGGAGTATAGATGCTATAGGTAAGATCGCCGATATGAATAAATTTAACCTTAATTAGGAGGGATCATTCCTAACCTTAGCTATTCTCCAGAACGGTGTGTATAAACTACATGTTCAAAATAAAAAATTAGTCCTAAAGGCATGGAACGCCATACACCTTAAAAAGTATCATTAATAAACTTCCGTTGGGTGGAGGTAAGTTTTGTATATGACATACAGGGTGCTTGTATAATGTACTCATATTTATAACAATATAAATTGTTACACATTACATTAATTGCCCATTTGTGTGCTTGTATGTCATTTCATGAATACAAGTGACCAAGATTGATCGTAAGTCGTGTGAAACTTTTATTTGTTAAATCAACATGCTAAAAGCAGTCATAATTTTGATTATCGGACACAAACTACCATATAAAGATCCGGGGGGCTTGCAAACCAAAATCCAACCCTTTTTGAAAGGTCAAAACAAAAGAAAACTTAAGAGATTTTTTAGTATGCATGCTACGACATCCTTCTATAAGAATGAGCATCATTAGTCAAATACAAAGGATGGACTAGGGTCTACCGCACGAGTCCTACGACATCCTCTCATATGATGAGCACCATTAGTCAAGTGCGGTCAATGGATTGGGGTTCGATACATGAGTGTAATGACATCCTATCACATGAATGAGCACCATCAGACAAAATTGATCAACAGATTAAGCACCGACAACAATGACAACCATTTCTAGTCGTCAAATGAAGAACATGTTGGATAAAAAATTCAACATATATAAATAAAAAAAGATAACATACATAATTTGTTAATAAATAAATATTTACAACATAGAGAACCAAGCCTTCAAGAGAAAGGTTACAATTATGCTGCCATTTGCCTACGCTCGAACATCTTAACTACCCTAAGGTTGGGAGTTCTTCAGAGATCGTGGCAATGGATCCCCACCTAACTCGAAGAAATTCTTAATATTTGAACGGCAAAAAAATTTTAAAATTTCTTGAATTAAGGTAACCTAGAGGAAAGTCAAAAGCAACTAAGGATATTATCCACTTGTAGTGATTAAATCTGTCCTTGAATCTGTCGTCCAGAACAGGTCCTATCTCTTTCGGTCGAAGACATATCCTCAACTCTCTTAAAAGCCACCAATTCGCATAGGTGTACCTCAAAGCTGTTTTCAAGCTGAGCGTATACCGAGAGCTCAGTCCTCCACCTCAGAGTTACTTCCAAGTTGAGTGTACTCTTGGAACGCAATCCTTCACCGCAAAGTTGATTCTCGTCCAAGATATTCGCTAGAGCCGAGCTCTTCGGTCAATACTCAATTCCTCCAATACATGCATCTATACATTGTTTCCATCTCTCTCATCGTAAAAATATTTCTAACTTGAGCGTCGAAAGATATATTGGGGAACAAGTCCTGCTATCATCTAATCTCTTACTTGTCAGTTGTAATGTGTAGGATCCAGGTTCAAAGTTACGATAATTAGACTCACTTTAATTCAACATATTAGACAAGATTAAGTGACTTTCTTATTCGTACAATAATTTAGATTGAGATAACGCATTAAAATAAGCATATGATCTTGATTTATTATAGAAATGTGTGCTTAACATATTTATTTTATTTGATTGTTGGTACCTTGTAATAACATAGTCAGCAACCGATAAATGTTTAAAATTTGAAATTGATAAATGCTGAATAGAGATTCGAAAAAGAAAATACTTATTTTCTGGGGGCATTCGAGGAAAATAATTAGAAAATGAATTATATCTCATCCGACCCCCCTTCTCTCGCTCCCCGCCGCTCACTGACTCCGCCTCTCCTCCTCAAAATCGAGGGCTAGGGCTTCCTCCTCTATCTGTCTATCCAAAAAATGGCCGGCAGCGGAGTAGTTACCGTCTATGGCAACTGCGCGATATCCGAGACCAAGAAATCACCCTTCTCCGTCAAAGTCGGGCTAGCACAGATGCTCCGCGGCGGCGTCATAATGGATGTCGTCAACCCTGAGCAGGCCCGCATCGCTGAGGAGGCTGGCGCCTGCGCCGTCATGGCCCTAGAGCGCGTACCCGCCGACATACGCGCTCAAGGAGGGGTCGCCCGCATGTCCGACCCCCAACTTATTAAAGAAATCAAGCAGGCTGTCACCATACCTGTCATGGCGAAGGCCCGTATAGGTCATTTTGTTGAGGCTCAGATCCTCGAGGCCATTGGTGTTGACTACGTGGACGAGTCCGAGGTCCTTACCCCCGCCGACGACGAGAACCACATCAACAAGCACAACTTCCGCATCCCTTTTGTCTGTGGCTGCCGGAACCTCGGTGAGGCTCTCCGAAGGATCCGCGAGGGGGCGGCGATGATCCGAACCAAGGGCGAGGCTGGCACTGGCAACATAATCGAGGCCGTCCGTCACGTGAGGTCGGTGATGAGAGATATTAGGGTTTTGAGGAACATGGACGACGACGAGGTCTTCGCCTTTGTGAAGAAGATCGCGGCCCCGTACGACCTCGTGATGCAGACCAAGCAGCTGGGCAGGCTTCCGGTGGTGCATTTCGCCGCCGGAGGGGTGGCGACGCCGGCCGACGCGGCTTTGATGATGCAGCTAGGATGTGATGGGGTGTTCGTCGGATCTGGGGTGTTTAAGAGCGGCGACCCGGCGAGGCGAGCGAGGGCTATTGTGCAGGCCGTAACGCATTACAACGATCCGGATATGCTGGCGGAGGTGAGCTTTGGGTTGGGTGCGGCAATGGTTGGGATTAATCTCAACGATGATAACGTCGAGAGGTACGCAACCCGTTCAGAGTAATTAATTGATAATGATAGCCCCGGTACTACCGGATTCGGGGAGCTCCCTCTCAAAAATCTTTGTTCTCTTAATACTTTTGGAGCAGATTTAATTATATTTTTAAGAAGTTAAAAATTAATTAAAATTAGATATTTCAAAATAATTAAATTATAATTATTTATTTCAAATTAGAAATGGGAAGAGATGGAGGTTTTGCAGCCCAATAATACCTTCTTCTAGCTAGTTTGAGGCCTAAAATGGCTGTCTTTTTTCTCTTGGAGAATCGTTGCGGTCAGCTGGCATGATCTTTTTTTTAAAGTACTGCTAAATCGTTAGGGACGGTTGAATCGATATGTTGTTTTATGTTTTCGTATGAGCTTTTCATTTGTTATAGGATTTGATTTCTTGTATCATTTGAGCAAGTTACGGTTACTTTCAGTGTGTGTTTAAGTACCTTTTTTTGTTTAAGATGTAATCCCTTCATCGTTTGCAGTCTCAAGCATCACTTAGTTTTCAATCAAGTCCAGAGACGAGTCATAGTCTTTCCAATGGCTAGCTTCAAGGTTGAAACCATGTTGACTTAAGTCACAGTTACTTTCAGCGTTAAGTACCTTTTTTTGTTTAAGATGTAATCCCTTCATCGTTTGCAGTCTCACGTCACTTAGTTTTCAATCAAGTTCAGAGACGAGTCACAGTCTTTCCAATGGCTAGCTTCAAAGTCGAAGCCATGTTGACTTAAGCAACTTATGAAATTACGCGCTTTTCAACCAAAATTAGGTCGTAAGGCATAGAAAATGACCAGTTCTTTTACCACAAGATCTGGGCACCCAACATCCTTCTTCATCTGATTGATGTGGAAATTGTGCCTCTTTGAATATATTCCCGAACCGATAAATAGCCGTTGCGGCTGTTTTCAAAATTTGGAGTTAACTAGATTTCAAAATATATACCAGAACAAAGTTTTTTATTTTGTTTTTTTCTTGCTTTTCTCGTTTTATATTTTACTTCCCTTAAGACTGTGTGGTGGAAGTTAATTTAGTGGGAATCAATTATATATAATACTAATGATTATAAATATGTAGTGTATATTACTTTGGCAACAAGATTGGAATACTGTTACTAGACGAGTTGGAGGATTGTTGATGGACTATTGGCTTGTGATCGACGTCGTCGACTAAGAGAGCTTTGTTCTTTCTATGCCATTGTCCGTTGATTAGAGCCGATTTGGATCGATTGGAATCCTCCCTTTTCCGGCGGAGGAGAGGAATATTTCTAGACGTGGCCGATTGTGGCAATGGTGCCAAAGCTGGTGATAGGTATCTTGCCAGGATTCGTTGGCCGTTGGGCGTTGACAGAAGCTACTATTGTCAGATGTCGTCTTGTGGCAGTGATGTGATCACAACTAATTGTGGCCGACAGGGGCCAAGTTGCTTGTTACGTGGATTGGCTGGGTTTCTATTAGTCAGTGGGCACGGCGGTTCTTCACGGTTGACCTTTACCTCCATTGGTCGGTGCCTGCTTCACCAGCACTCTCTGCGCGGCTACACTACCGCTGCTGAGGTGAAGGATGGACTTGGGCCGTGATTGATCGCCCCACAGAGGCTGCTTGCTGGGTCTAAGCGATTGATACCTTATTTGGCCCAATATGCGTCCATTGGAGATGGGCTGTCCACAGAGTCTCTTGGGCTCCTCTGACAGATGTGTCAACTTTTGGATTGACCCACATTATAATCGAATCCATCACTATCCCCCCATGCCAGGGAGGTGGGTCTCTCCGGTCCCCGGCATGTCAAATGATAGGACATTGCTTGTGCTTGCTCACGCATACCTTTTAGAGATGCCTCAGTCGCCAAATTTCGAAGACTGTGCTCCTTCCCCATGCGTCTTGTAACTTTCCGTACAATAATGCGGGGATTTGATACCCTATTTGGAAAGATTTTGTTATGAATCGAGGCCTGTCGCCGATTCCTTGCCGGCCATTGGCTGATGCGTCCTTTCACTAGGGGCTTGCCAACCTTCTCTCTCGGCTATAAATGGAGGGGTTTCTTACTTTTTGCTTCAAGGTTCACTCTCACACCAGTTAAGTAATGCGGGAGTTTAAAGTCGGTATGGGCCCTCCAGTGCCTCGTTGGGATTGGGTGGAGCTTTGGAAGATTTGAAGATGTGCCTGGTGCTCGTGGAGTCGCCTCTGCTTATGCTGTTCTTATGCCGCCCTGACCCTACTCTGGCTATTCTCGTGCTGTCACGCTCGACAGCTCAGTTGTAGGGTCCTCTTTACTTTCCAACCCTCAATCGACATTCGGATGTCCTCCTCTGAAGGAGTCTCTGAAGGGCAGGCATTTCCCTAGATTTCCTCGGATCTGGGGAAGTGGCCTTGTCCTCAATCTCTTTTGTGTGGGTCGTCATCGGAGCTTGCTGGAGGTGTAGCTTTTGGGTGGGAAGCCTCTCTATCATTGGCGGAGGTGTTTTGTCTCGTCTCTCGTTGTTGGAGAATTGCTTCTCATTCATCTCTTGTGGTGTCTGGTTTCCCGTTGGGACGTTCAATGGGTAGGTACAGGATGTCCATGTGGTGTTTCACCCGTGGTTGCCCTCCCTGCACGTGTCTTACCGAACCAAATTCTAGGCATGCATCGTCAGTTTTTTGTTCCATGTATTTTGCATTGTTTCTTCTACTATGTACTTTTACCCATGTAAACTTTGTACTTTATAACATAAGTTAATAAATGAAATTATCGAGTATTTGCCTTCTCCTCGAGCTTTTGGAATCTTGTCTCCTTATATTCTTGCATGACTTGATGATTGGAGCATCTTCGTGTTGTTATGTGTGTCCTAGCGTCCGATAGCCAAATAAATTGGGCGGCCGGTGACTCGATTTTTTGATGACCAGCCTCCCGGTCGGCCATCCCAAGCACTTGGTTAGGAAACTAACAGGGCAGATTGGCGTTGAGCCAACCAGGGCCATGTCGGTCCGCTTTCTGCCTTGTAAAATTGAGCATCAGGGGGTTACAGTCTTGTCTATCAAAACATCATCACGCATTGATGGTGATGGAAGATGTTGCGCCGTCAGATCATGTTGACACATAGCAAAATGATGCGACGTTACGCGATGACACCACATGTCGTTGCTGCTGCAGAGGGTGGGTCACTTTGGTGCCTTCAGTGATGGACCACATCCTAAATTTTGTCATTTATTTTAATCATAATTAGCTATCACTTTAATTATCAAATAGACCGATAATAAGATCACTTGTCCAGCTGGATATAAAATTCGGTCTATACCATGACTGACTCAAAATAAGTATATAATGTGTTAATATTCACAGGACCCAAAAGCCTTGCCATGATAGCGGTGGCATCGGCATCGATCCAATTACATGATGTCGGACCATGTTTAGAAAAATGCCTGCCAAAGTTGAAAATAACTCATGATGAAAATCTGCGGAAGCAAAATTCTTCATAAGGTCAACCGAGCGAATCTAGAAATTTGGACATCATGAACCGGTATCATATCATTGATCTGCTGACCCAGAAATCAGATTTATTTACAACCGTATACTACAGTCCAAACACACAAAAGCTGCAAAAGGTTAACATGACATACAAACCGACACCGGACAATGTAATACAACACATTGGGCCTCTAACCGTTTTTCAAAAACCAAATTACATCACAAACCAAGGCTTAGAATCAAAATTGACTACATTACACCCATTAGATAGATTAACATTGTCCGAAAATTTAAACTAATAGGAATTATTCATAGAAACATAAACTAAAACTTATCGACCTTCGCTCCTGCTCATTCGGCAAATATTCATGCATATCATCTGAAGGGTTAATAAACAGTAAGAAAGTGACCCAAATACTCAGTAAGGCACGATTTTATACAAAGGATATGCATACTTTAAACTTAAATATATAACGGAAGTAATAGGAATCGTGATGGTATGCAAAGGTATAAAATTTGTGGCGAGAACTTACATGATACGTTTTCAAATTTTTGTTCTTATTCTTTGTCACGAAATCAAGCTTAAGTTTTATTTTTTTTAGAGATTAGGGCTGATAGGCCTTATCAGTTAAAATGGTGGACTATTAAAGACTTGGTTGTGTATGTTCTGACACAACTAAACTTCATACATTCCTATTTAAGACAAAGAGGTGGGCCGTCTATGTATCACCTTATAGATGGGGCCGGACGACACTTCTTAATCCCACAATTATGTAGACATGTCAAATAATACTACCCACTGAAATAATCATTGGTCAAGTTTCTTAATTTTTATGAAAAACTCTATACTTTTTTGGTTCTTAATGTTCTCACTCTTAGAAAATATAATCATAATTCTTGACATATTGTAGAGTTTTCTTCTATAATTTATACTTTTATTTTTATATCTTAGTAGAAATTTAATCGTACATTAATTGAAAGTTTAAAATTCTAAAAACTCAAAATTCAGCACTTCATGCAGAATTCAGTATTAGGAGCATTTTTAGCATATAATTTAAAATTTTAGATTTTAAGTGCGAATATGTATATATATATATATATAAATATATATATGTACAATTGATAAATTAGAGCCTTTATAAGTTATAGCACGAATTTAAAGTATGGATTTTAGTAGAAATTCAGAAAATCCAACAAAAATTAGCAAACATGATAATTTATGCAACATTAGCTGTAATACTTAACATGTGGGATTTAATTTTTTGAATTGTTAGAACATGCACCTTATATTACAAGCTTAGAACATATGTATTATAAAATTTAAAGTATAAGTGGACTATTATACGAATTTGAGATATGAATAATTTAAAATTTGACAATAGTTTAGTAAATAGTGCAAAAATTTAG
>JAOVVI020008320.1:0-14255 GCA_028571085.2 Nepenthes alata
TTTTGAAGACACCCAATATCTATTCTCATGTGATTCCTAAGTGTGGAGAGATAAATACGATTACATGTCAACCAAAAGTGTAGAAAGAGTGTCATTCGAATGCTAAAGGAAAGGATGTCTGAAAAGGAAAAAAGATGGACAAAAATGCATTTACTGTATCATTGAACTGAAAGTCTGAAAATGCATTTACTGTATCATTTAATTGAAAGTCTCAATACTTCAGCTGACAAATTGTATCGTTACAGGCACTTGACGTGGTCCCAAAAAAGATACATGATCAATCACCAATTTTCCTTGGTAGCTATGATGATGTTGAGGAAATCAAAGCCCTCTATGCTGCTGATGAGAATAAAGAATGATGTTTTTTGAGTTCTATATTCAATCTCAAACAAGTATATATTGTAATGGAACGATGAAATGTATATTTATTGGTTTATTCAATGAGCTCAATTGTCAAGCCATTCTTATAGTATAATGTGTTGGTTTTTCGTCGGACAGAATGACACACAGTGAAGGAAAAGAGGAAGAAGAAGCACACGTTATTTTACGTGGAAACCCTTTTGAACCAAGGGAAAACCACAGGAGTAGAGTCGACAGTAAATCCACTATATGAAAATAGGTTACAAACCTCCAAGATGGAGTATCCGCTACATACTTGAGAATAATAAAGAAAAATCTCACCGGAGTAAATGGGAAACACTCCACTCTTATATTCTTTGTTTTTCTTTCTTCTCATTCTCACTGGTGGTGCACTCCTCTCTTGTTCCTTCACCCTTGGATTTTCCCTCCTTGCACTTTACCGTGCGTGGATGTTTTCTTTCACTCTCACACACACGCCACCTCCTGCATGCCCAACATGCATATATATGGTGGTCTGCCTGAAAGCCTTCAACCAATAGGAAGGTTGAGTGTATACAAATGCCTGCCACCTGCTCTACAACTTGCCTCCTGCACAGACGCCGCATGCGCAGCAGGTCTGCCACCTGCTCTGCCATCCAGTAACTTGCTGCCAGCTGTCCACGATATCCTCAGTCATTGCTGCAGCCCAGTCCCTTGGCCGTCTGTTCCCATTGGCTATCACAAGAGTCTTTCAGTGTTCTTTGGTTGATTCCATACCGTAATACCAACTGTTAAATGCTTCCTTTCCATCCAATCAACATGTTGACCGGCAACCCAAGACACTCCAGTATTTTCTACTCTGAAAATATTATCAGAAAATCCTCTCCTGATTTCCTTTCCAGCCTTAGCCGGCCAACCTTCCGTTGATCAGATCAGGTCAACCTCCTGTTGACTGTCCTGCATAGCCATTCGGTCAACCTTTCATGTTGACTGTGTTCTGCTGCTATCTGGAAAACTTGACCGTTCTCCATAGCCAATCGGTTAACCTTTCCTGTTGACCATATTGGACAGCCATCCGGAGAACTTGACCGTCCTCCATAGCCATCCGGTCAACCTTCCTGTTGATCATCTCTTTACTACCTGTCCGTCATCCAGCAGCACTCTTGTAGCCATTAGACGGTCAACTTTCTATTGACCGAATTCAGCTGGCCGTCCGCTGGTCAAACTCCCTTAACCGTCTTCGCCTTCCAGCAGGTCAAACTCCCTTAAGGCACCCCGATGACAAAAATAGTTTGTTGAAATTACCACAAGGGAGTGACCATATTCCAACAAACTTTTCCTCACGACCTTATGGGGAATACCTTTGCCTTTACCTGGCGACCATCATCGCCTGACCTCCGGCAGCTTCCCCTCAACTGGGATCTCGACGTTGGCCTCCGCAAGCCTGAATGACACCTTCCTCCACCTCACTGAGCTTGGAGCAATCCCACTCCCTTTCATCTCTTTTACCGCGGACTTGTCATTCTCCCTTGCACTCCACATTGGCCGTCCTATCCTGCTACCTTGACCAATGCCCCGTTTGGTCACCTTGGCATTTCCTTTGACAGTGCAGGCCTTCATCAGATACCGCTCTGATGTCCTACTTCCCCATGCCATCACTGAGGCACCTTTGGTGAGCTTCTACTGGCCGTCGCCAAACGCCGTCGTGAAGCCTTTCTCGTCAAGCTTTCCGGTTGAAATCACATTCAACTTTAAATCTGGGGTGTGGCGCACGCCTTCCAGCACAAGCTTGTTTCCATTGCTTGTCCTCAAGCAAACATTCCCAATGCCAACAACCCTAGACAAGCCACCATTACCCATCTTCAACACCCCGTGGCCAACGGGCATGTAACTCGTGAAGTGGGACTTCCTCGGTGTCGCATGGTGTGAGGCCCCACTGTCCATCGCCCTACTCGTCTCCTGGCATGAGCGGCTCCGTGCTTTACCTTTCCTTCCCGGGTTAAAATATTCCTCACCCTTTCCTGCCAAAGGATGAAATTATTTTACCCATTGAACTGCTCCACACTGAACGACCCATTCTTCGCCGATGACGCCATCCAACCGATGGTTCACGAACCAGTCTTTGATACCACTTGTTGGCGTTTCGCCGAACAAAATGACACACAGTGAAGGTAAAGAGGAAGAAAAAGCACACGTCGTTTTACGTGGAAACCCTTTTGAACCAAGGGAAAATCACGGGAGTAGAGTCGACAGTAAATCCACTATATGAAAATAGGTTACAAACATCCAAGATGGAGTATCCGCTACACACCCAAAAATAACAAATAAAAATCTCACCGGAGTAAATGGAAAACACTCCACTTTTGTACTCTCTGTTTTTTTTTCTTCTCCTTCTCACTGGTGGTGCACTCCTCTCTTGTTCCTTCACCCTTGAATTTTCCCTCCTTACACTTTACCGTACTTGAATGCTTTCTTTCATTCTCATACACACGCCACCTCCTGCATGTCTAGCATGCATATATATGGTAGTTTGCCTGGAAGCGTTCAACCAATAGGCAGGTTGAGTGTGGACAAAAGCCTGCCACCTGCTCTGCAACCTGCCACCTGCTCTACAACCTGCATCCTGCGCAGACACCGCATGCGCAGCAGGTCTGCCACCTGCTCTGCCGTCCAACAACTTGCTGCCAGCTGTCCATGACGTCCTCGGTTGTTGCTGCAGCCAAGTCCCTTGGCCGTCTGTGCCCATTGGCTATAACAAGAGTCTTCCAGTGTTCTTTGGTTGATTCCAAACCAGTAATACCAACTAGTAAATACTTCCTTTCCATCCGGTCAACATGTTGACCGGCAACCCAAGGCACTCCAATATTTTCTACTCTGAAAATACTATTAGGAAATCCTCTCATGATTTTCTTTCCAGCCTAAGCCGGTCAACCTCCCGTTGACCGTCCTGCACATCCATCTGGTCAACCTTCCCTGTTGACCGTCTTCTGCTGCTATCCGGAGTACTTGATCGTTCTCCATAGCTAACCAATCAACCTTCCCTGTTGACAGTCTTGGACTACCATCCGGAGAACTTAACCGTCTTCCATAACCATCTGGTCAACCTTCCTGTTGACCATCTCATTGCTACCCGTCCGCCATCCAATAGCACTCCTGTAGCCCTTAGACGATCAACCTCCTGTTGACTGGATTAACTGAACGTCCGTCGGTCAAACTCCCTTGACCGTCTTCGCCTTCCAGCCGGTCAACATACGTTGACTGGCTAAGGCACCTGATACGGTCTCCATGGTGGTGACGTGTAATCGGCGGCGATGATGAGGAAATTGCAACGGAAGGGGAGCTCTGCGAGGAGGGAGACGGGAGAGTGTGCTCGGAAAGGAGGGAAAGAGGGAAATAGGGAGAGGGAAAGGGAAACCCGAGGGAGACAGAAGAGAGAGAGAGAGAGAGAGAGAGAGATTTAGAGTAATAATTCCTTTTTCTTCCATTAAACGCATTTTAGCCTATATATACGGGAATGGGGGTCCTGTAACGGAAAACGGGGAACCGGGGAACGGGGGTGCTGAATTTTGTAACTGTCCACGTGAAGGAGGGCAGGGACTATTCTCAAAGAAAACAAACCAAGGCAAAAATGAGAAAAGGAAATAATTAAAGGTTCGTAACATGGATGGTGTTCTTTCGATACTTTCTCTGCTGTGTGCAGGCTTTTGGAATGAAGGTTCTTTGGTGCTATGGACTGATCTACCTTTTCCGGAATTCTGTGGAGAATTGACACTTAGCTTGTCAAAGCGACAATGTGCGGTTAAAAGCTGTAGGAAGTTATTTGCTTATATTAAGTCGGGTTGTTGCTGAGGGGTGGGTGGAATCTGTCTCTGCATCTGCCTTGCTCGCAGTGAATGGTGGATGACACAGCTGCGTTGATATACTGCTGTTTTTGTGCTCCCCCATTCAATACCGGGTCACTGGTATTGAATTTATTTGGATTTGGATGCTGCCTTGTTAGTGAAGAGTGGTTAGACTGTGTTTCGGGGCTGTCCCTCCTTACTTGGCTATGCAGTCGATGAAGCTGTGGCTGAATTCGGTTGGCTCATGGTTTTTCTGATGCTAAGCACGGCTAGGGCGCTGGACTATCAGTCCATGATGTTAACCACTGGCACGTTGACTTTCTCTTCTGCTGTTTTGTTTTTCCTGTCTGCGGAACGATGGTAGTACCACATTTGATAAATCTGTCTGATGTTGTCCCTGTGTGCGGATCCTTAGGCTGCTTAAGAGGAGACTTTGTTTTCTCCTGAGTTTTTTCTTGATTTGATGACATGAACTGTTGGTGCTCGGGGTATACCCTAACTCTTTGTTCTATCTCTAAGTTGGCAAAACACTTGGAGATAGAACATTGTTATATAATTTTATTTATTGTTAAATTTAATTTACTTACCAAAAAAAAAAACAAGTAAATATTCTAACCTAACGAGAATCAAGTTAAAAAGAAAATGGAGCCCGATTTCACACCCTCACCCGTGGCCCTTGCTGGAAGACACCCTAGTATTTCTCTCCAATAATAATTTTCTCTAACAGCACCCATTCTCTTCTCTTCTAACCTAAGTCTCCCACCTCCAAGCGGCAGCAATCCCTTGAGAGAGAAAGAGAGAAGCGTTCCTGAGAGAGAAGAGAGAGATAGAGGGAAAATGATCAGCATTTCTAGCCTTTTCGCCCTTAAAAAATTGAGTTTCAAAGTGTTATTTCGAAAATCCGTTTTGGTGGTAAAGTTCTATAGTTTTTATGCATCCTAAGGCAAGTGAATATATCCCGTTCTTTAAAAATTCCAAATCTTTATTCTTGATCGAAGATTCATATTCACATCTATCTCTTGGCTAATCGGTTTTCTCTATATAATTTGATAATAAATGAAGTACATAAAACATTGGTTAAATTTTATGACTATTCGATGTGTTTTATATAAATTGTTGGGCAACATTGATTGACATTCGAAACATTATTTGAATACTACATTATGATTCGGCTAATGTTTGAGCAACGTTCAAATGTTAACTAGGTAATGGCCATATCTATGTATTTCTTGCATAATTTTTATTGGTTTATTGTTTATTGTCTTAGATGATTGATATAGACCTATTTAATCGGAACCCTAGTGCAAAAAACTTTTTTATTACTATTTTAATGCTTATCCCACATAGATCAATTGATCTATGGCCTGATTGACTCGGTGTGCAAGTGGCCCACTGTGCTGCAAACGAATGTCGAGGCCTGGCTCAAGGTATATCGGTAAATTTACGGGCTTGGCCACACATTTTCAAGGATACATCTCAGTTAATGTATTTTGGGTGGGCATATGTCCTAAATATTAAATCTCATGGTAATATGGTGATGTTTCATAAAGTTTAGAGCTGATGTTTGATCAGTGTTTAAGACCACGTTTGAACATTAGACATGTCTTGAGACAAATTCGAGAGTTTTGAAAAATATGAAGATTAGGGACCCAAAAGGATATAATTTACCAATTTGATTGCTCTAGTGGCATTAACTGCAGTATAGGGTACAGTGTTTTCCCTACAATATAATATAATATTAGGCATGAGAGTGGCACACAATGTGGTATTCTAATGCTAGAGGACAAAGGTGTTGGTTTAGTTCAAATCTTATGTGTCAGATGTAGGACAACTATTCCAATAGCATGTTTAGAGTTTAGAGTAGTAGTGGGCCTTGTGGGGTGCCACTTGGCAAGTACTTAATACTCTTGGAAATTCATCTCTTATTCTTTCATGGTATCAATCTTCTTGGCTAGATGTTTAGACCTATGAGTTGTTATTATCTATGGGTAGGCAGAGAAAACCAATAAAATGAGTATGGTTTTAAGAAGTATAAAATTGTGAAACTATGATATATTCAGTGGTTATCCAATGCTAATCCATATTCCAATGAATAGAAGTCTAATTTCTTAGAGGAATATTTATAATCATATAAACACTGTGTGATAAGATATCGATGAATATCTCGACGAGGGATGTGGGTTGACATGTTAGTGACGATTCTCATAACTAAGGTGGGCATTGAGGATTCATGCATGCTGTTCCTATACCCAGGGTGGGTGTTGAGGATCCTGTTAAAGACTCCTATACCCAATATGAACCACGAGAAGAAGATTGGAGTGTTTTCCTATACCCCATGGTTAGTGATGAGGATTAATCATATACATAGCATTAGAGGCTCCTATACCAAGTGTGGGCTATAAGGAGCAACTTAGAGTATTTTTCGATACCGGATGTGGGTATTAAAGATTACTCATGTACATAATATTTGTTCACCAATAGTGGCAAGTTCCTGAGATACTAGTCTTGGTTGCATGTTAACTTATTTGTTTTGGTTTCCTCGTAGTGGTTACCTGGCCAGTGGAGTCAAAAATGAGTACTCATTAGTTCATAGTGATAGAATAAGATTCAAAGAAATTATTTTAATATTTGTTATAGTATTGATATCTATTGAAATAGGTTCAACAGAACTTATATTCTTATTGATATTCAAGTTTTATGAAATCCTCATTGCCTTTCCTATAGTCAAGTTTTGTAGTGATTTCGTAATAGTGATACTTATAGTTTTCCTGAGCTATAGTGATTACATAGTACTGAGTTTTGGATAGGGTATTGTAGATAGCTTGGCTTTTGATGTTGCCATTGTTATATTTATATTATTGTTTGAGGTTTGTTATAGTTCATCATATTATTGATTATGTTTCAGCAGTTGAGTTTTTGATTTACCTTTACATTTTCTTCATTCTAAGGTATTGTATGACTGCAAAGCTAGCTATTGTTTGTATATTTATTGAGGAGTTTGCTAATAGGGTGATTTTGGGGTCTAGCTATTTGGTTTACTTCAAGAATAGGGAGGTTGTATTTTCATGGACACGTAGTTGAAATATTTATTTTTTAGGGCTACATCTATAGGCGTTTTGAATGCACCAAATATTTATTTTAACTTATGTTTGGAAGAAATGATTTTTTTTCTTATTCATTTGATTTTTTTTAATGGTTATTTATGAACTAATGTTTCCACCTGAGAGATTTGGGTTGGGTTAGGGTATTTCAGGTTCGAGTTTTCGTAGTTATTGCATTAAAGTGACAGAGTTCTATCAGAAATTTTGAAGACCTGAGGATCAAAGATATTTGAGGAATAATAGGATTTGCTAAGTAGGGATATTCTAGGTCTACAAGTGTCAAATCAGTATAGGAGTTAGAATAGGTAGGAATTCAAAGCCCACAGTTTTTTATAAAATGTCTAAATAACAAAACATAAATGGTGGAGGTTCACAAAGTGCTCCATGATATGCCGCTCCTTGTTAACTAGGCTATTAGTGCTTAGGCGTTGGGACCGAGAGCAGTGGTTACCCCTTCAGTGGGAGATCGTTCACGAGCTTAGGACATTATGTGGGATTTCATGGACTAGAGAGTCTAGGATTTTGCAATCTTACCGGATCCTATGCTAGCCAAGTCATGGATGGCTTGTATCAAGAAAGCCTATGAGGGTATTAATGCAACATGGAGGACAAAGTTCGTTTGACTTTGGGTCATTTCATAGGTGAGAAAGATCATTAGTAGAAAAGGGTCAAGCATGAGATTAACATCACTGTAAAGGAGATTTCCTGGGAGGAGTTCTTACGATATTCCAATGACAAGTTAATTTGTTCTTGCATCTAAGCAAGCAAGAAGATGGAGTTCTAACCCATACTAAGGGGACTATGGCTATGGCATAGTTCAAGGCACAATCCATAGCCTTATCACAATTTACCCCTTATCTAGCATCGGATGAGGAGTAGTAGGTGAGGCACTTCCAAGAAGGACCGACAAATGTTATCCAGATGTAATTTATACTATTCAACCTAGTTGAATATTGTGCAGTATTGAAACTCACCTTGATAATAGAGCAAACCTTGCTAAGCTGAGGGCAACTTCAGTAGGCTATTCATACATAGCCTAGAGGTAAATCCCAACAGTTCACTCCTAGCAAGAGTAAGAAGGCAGGCAAATTAGGCGACGGGCAACGATGCCTTCGGTGTAATAGGATAAGTCATACCATTAACAAGTGTAGGGTAGCAGGACCAACATCAGCCACTTATTTGGCTTATGTGGTTACTGAGCTGGAGGCTTGCGGCTCTCCTACTATGGCAAAAGGTACTATTTATGTTTCTAATTACCCCGCACATGCGTTATACGATTCTAGCATGGAACACTCTTTTGTGTCTTGATTTGCGACACACTTGGAGGCTATTCTATGGTCATTGAACTTCTTGCTAGTGGTGTCCACTTTGGTTTGTGAGATCATCCTAATTAAAGTAGTCTATGCTAATTGTATTGCTTGAGTGGAAGATTATCATCTATTAATAGACTTGATCTCACTCCATATGTTAGAGTTCAACATCATACTAGGTATAAGCTAGTTGGCCACTTTCCTCGCTAGTATATATATATTATAAAAAATTGATAAAAATTATATATATTATCACATATTATAATATAACATGAGGTATACCTATGGGTAATAATAATACACAAGGCCACATCTATAGGAATGATATGCAGACAGTATATCTGCAGATTTAAATAGTACAGCATGACCCTAGTTTACAAGATAAAGTGTAAACCAATATTTATATATTTTACTTTGTTCAATGAGGTTATCAACTATATTTGGTTTATTTGATCATATATTTCTTTGCATATTTTGATATCCATGTTTATCAATATGTCCCACATTTATTCATTGAGATTTTAGTTTAAATTACTTTGTTACTTTTTCAGTTTAGTAGGCTTGGTCTTCCGGATATTTTAGACTAGTGGGTGTATATTGTAAGGCCATGCATTTTGATGGTTGATTTATGGATGCAATATTATTGTGGTTGAGTAGGTTTAAGAAATCAGAGGTCAAATTAGAGTAAATTTGATCATATCTTGGGATGATTATCTTTATATGTATATTGTGGAATTTACTAATGAAGACATTATGCAATGTAGAGCTTCCAGATTTTGGGTTTAATTTTATATATTGTGATCCGGGTCATAACATTGACACCATAGAATGAGTTTGTTTGTGCCACTAGGAGAATATTATAGATTCTAGTTTCATTGTGAGTGTGCTGGTCAAATGAGTTCCTTAGATTCTGTTTAGTAAATTTTCAATTAACAACTAATAATCAAAAAAATTCTGCTCACTTCTCCCTTCATTAATATGATTGTATGTTCTTTTATTTTTATGCAGGCTTATATTTCTCTTGTTGACCATGTATGATTCATGGGTTGTGGAGTTCTCAATTATGGTTATGCATCCCTATGTGTATTGCATTTAAGGGTATATTTTTTTCATTATGTCATTGTTCATCTACTCATCCCTTTGTAAGTGTTTGTGAGCTCTAATCTCGGTTTTCTTATATGGTATAAGAGACTTACCCTTATCATTGACCAATAGTTAGTCCAAATGATCTCTAGCCAATTGTTATTTGTGATCGATTGGGCACCCTAAATAGATGAAATGCACCCACTGCCATAAAAAATATAGTGTTGACAAGGATGCCTTGTGATCCAAAGATGACTATGTTGGGTTGAACTAGGATAGTTGAGATATAAATGCTTTCATTGTTGCTATCTCTTTCAAACAGGAGTTTATGTGGAATTTAAGCTAAGGATATTCGGGGTATCCTTGAAACCATACATGAGGGTAGCAAATTAGTGAAGTTTTCCTTACAAAGTTGTCCTCCAAATTTTAAAAATCAACATGAAAGAAGATGAATTATGTTGCGTCCAGTCTTGGTGGAGCCCAGAATTCGCAAGGCCCAATCTAGGAAGCGGAAGCCCAAATTGACTATTCAGCTTATAACTTCAAGCAGCTTACGTGGCGGCCCAACACTCGCAGACAATCAGTACTTCTTGCAACTCATTAATACAGCTATAGGTGACAGACTCAAGGCAGCAATGCGAGCCTAAGAGAGGAAGGTCAACTTTGCTAACTGAGGCTTATGTTGCTCCCTGCACCTGACCAGTCAATCATTATGCGAAAGGCAGACTAAGCGTGGCCAACGATGCATGACGGTCTCCTCACCGTCACAAGACGACAACTAACATCACCAATTGCCGTCAGTAGGTCGACGACCGGCGAATTCCTACAATGAGGATTCTCGCAACCAAAGATCTACTCCAAGGAGCCTATAAATTCTCTCTCATACAGGAGAGAGGTGATCGATTCAAAATCTAAAATCTAAGCCTCGCATTGAGACAAACACTTCCACAAGCTCTTGCTCTCAGAATTAAGACTAGTTCTCATCCACCATGGCATTTCACAGGCTATCAAAGTTAGTCACCTATCGCGGTGCATACACGGAGCCAGGCCTCTCACAAACTGCTCATCTAATTCAACTCTCACATTCATACACTCCCACCACACCCTCATCGTAGTTCCGCGCACCTTTAAGCGTGCGTCCCCCCTTTCCGTTCATTGCAGAAAGATACTGACTTGAGCGTAGGAGTATTTTCGGTGAGAAAAATTCCGCCAACCTATGACGGAGCAAATTTTTTTAAACACTTCAAAATCCTCCCGTCTGGATTCGTTTAAAGTTAAGTCCCAAGATGAAGTAGCCAAGGGAGATGGTCCAGAGTGGACTAACACATGCTAGCGTACAAAATATAGACTTTTATATACATTCACAATACATACACAGGATCATCCAATGCCATGTATTATACACGGCTCCAACTCTTTTAGCATTTCATTTCATTAAACTAAACTTCGTATAGAGATGTCATTCTAAAACTTGATTATAACCAAAAGTTAATGGCGGAAGCAGATCTATTCCAAAATGTATACAAGTGGAAGCATAGTCATTCATTCATTTACAATTTGAGATAATTACATCAAAATCCTCAAAAATTTTCAACAGGTTTTTCGATTCCAAAATCCCTCCTTGCTAAGCCTTATCTATTCATCCTCATCCAATACCAATTCTATAGTCTCATCTGGACAAAAAATTTATAACAGAATGAGCCAAAACTCAGCAAGGTAACAAAATTATGCAATATAAATCATAAATCCGATAGCACAAAGTCATAGAAAATACCGAAGTTCATGATCAATACCGATTCCGAAGTTCTTAATTCGACGCCATTTTCTGAAGTTCACAGTTCAATGCAAATTTTTGGAGTACGAACTTCAATATTTTAATGTCAAATTTTTCGAAGTACAAAGGCTAGCGTCAAAATCCGAAGTTCACAATGCAATATCAATTTTCAAAGTTCATGTATAGGGTCTAATTTCCAAAGTCCATAATGCCATGTTATTTTCATTGGTCTTTCCATTTTTAATTCTATCGTTCAAAGGGACCTAGGCTAGTAGACCCTACCAACTAAGTGAGAGAGTAATCGATGATAAATTGTGTTCACTCTACACAATCAAAGACCAAAGTTTCAAAAGTCATGTCCATTTTCTCCCCGTATAACGTCTCGAGGATGGCGATCATATCATATCATTTTGTCTCTGTACAACGCCCCGAGGATGGTGATCCACGTATCACTCCACGGACGGAGTTATCACTGATTAACACCATAACGTTCTAAGGCATGTCGAAGAATCTTATGTACTGTATCACAGTTTTAGGCCTGGTGTATTTATTCAAAGTTCAAACAAAATCCATCATATTTCAAAGCTGATTCAAAGTTTACATATTTCCATGCTTCGGATAGATTCAAAGGCCTTCATATTTTTTTTAACATTCCAATTTCCGTATAGGATTTCCATGCAAGGCAATCCGGTCATGAAATGAACAGAAGCATGGGTCAGCTACTAAAAATCAAAGTCAAGAGTTATTTTCATGCAAAAGAATTCCAATTGTAACTTGAACAATAAAGCATGTGCTAAAACATAAAATTAGAGTCAGGAATTATATATTCACAAAATATAACACTTAGTTTAGAATCATAAAATTCATGCATGCTTCGTAATGAAACTCGGGAAATGGGAATTAGAACATAATTATCGAAGCAACGACATAGAAAACAAGTTCCAAAGTACTCTTGCATTAAAACATTCTTAAAATCTGAACTTTAAAACGGAAAGTACACTTGTTTGATTTCCAAATTCTCTACTCCAATTGGCCTAAGGTGTGACGGAACGGATTTTTTTTTTGATTCCGTCATTCATAACACAGGATCACAGATGCCATCTTGGACCCATATACTTTTAATAATAAGAAGCATAGCGGAAGTTACTCCAACATCTTGCGGAAATATTCATATTCATACCAAGGTGTTCATTTTTGAATACATAAATAAAATGTCTATCTAAATAAGTCATTACAATAATATTCTTCAAAATAAGCTTCCGAGTCTTTAATGATTCTTCAGTCCACCTATAATCATTGTAACTCGTCAGGCCTAAGCTCTACGTCTCATCTGGAGGTGGAAAATATAAAACAGTGAGTCGAGGCCCAGCAAGGTACATGCATATATATAGTAAAATATGTATGCGAAGTATAACTTAGCAAAATAGATACTATCACACATAACTCTACAAGTGCCGTAGGAAAGCGATTCATAACAGAAATATGATGCAGACGTATACGGAACTGTCAAAAATAGAAACGGTCTTCGAAAATCAGAGATTATTGTACTTACTTTCTAGAAAATAGAAGTCGGTCTTACTTTTACAGAAAACTCATTTTTATCGGGACCCTCTAGTAGGTCCACTAGCGAAGGGGGCGAATAATCAAGGATAGATTGTGTTCTATTATCTTTACACAATCTAAGGCCACACACACTTACAAAAATATCCCATCTTTCAGGATCTTTCCCAATCCATAGGGGGACGAAATAGATCATAAGCTACCCTCCACATTGTTACGCTTCGAGGAGGAGTGAGCTATCCTCCACATTGTAACGCCCCGAGGAGGAGCGGACCACGTATAACTCCATGGACGGAGTTGCCATAAGGCTACGCAGCTACCCTCCACATTGTAACGCCCCGAGGAGGAGCGGTCCACGTACAACTCCATGGATAGAATTATCCACGATTACCACCATAACGTTCTAAGACACATGTTAGAGAACCTTACCTGACTGCATATCAGTTTTATAATAGAAATAGAATACTTCCTTCTTATTGCTTTTTGAAAGCATCAGTCACACTTTCTTCTTATCTTCTTATTGCTTATGGAAAATTATTTTCATTCAGAAACATCATAATTTACCATTCAAAAATTATGTACAGAATATCTTAAGGCCGGTTCAAAAATCATATACTTCAAGGAGATTTCAAGTCATAGAATTTAATTCAAAAATCATATATTCAAAATTCGGGATTCATTTCACCTTAAGGACGGAGCTCTTTTTCTTATACAAAGTCGGAGTTTATTTTACATGAAGGACAGAGCTCTTTTTCTTGTACAAAGCTGGAGTTCATTTTACATTAAGGACGGAGCTCTTTTTCTTGTGCAAAGCTGGAGTTCATTTTACATTTGGGCCGGAGCTCTTTTTCTTATACAAAGTCGTAGTGCTTTTCGGATGGAGTGCATTTGCTTTCAAGGGATGAAGTGCTTTTTGGACTCAAAGGGACGGAGTGCCCTTTTCACTGAAGGGACGGAGTGCTTTGGACTCAAAGGGACAGAGTGCCCTTTTCACTTAAAAGACGGAGTGTATTTTGGACGGAGTGTTTTTCACTCAATGGACGAAGTACTTTTCCACTCGAAGGGACGGAGTGCTTTGGACTCAAAGGGTCGGAGTGCCCTTTTCTCTGAAGGGACGGAGTGCCCTTTTTCTCTGAAAGGACGGAGTGCTTTGGACTTAAAGGGACGGAGTGCTTTGGACTTAAAGGGACGGAGTGCCCTTTTCACTCAAAAGACGGAGTTCTTTTCTCTTAAAGGACGGAGTGCA
>JAOVVI020008321.1:0-14255 GCA_028571085.2 Nepenthes alata
CAAAAATAGGATTAGTCTCTATCTAACTCACTTGAAATTTGAAGGAATTACTCATACCAAACGATTAGTATGTGTTGATAGGCACTGGATTCATTGGTTTTTTTCCCCCTGAAAAGAAAATGCTGATGATCGAAGGCCATGCAGTGAAGGCATTTCTATCGGCCATAAAACCAACTTAAATAGTGTTATGAAAATTTTAAAAACAATGCTTAATGGAGACCCAATTTCCCCTTGACCCACAGCTCCCCACCTCCTCATAAACCCTAGATCTTCCTCTTGTTATTCATCACCCTAGCCGCTCGTCTCCCTACATTTCTAGTCTAAATTCTTCCCTCCAAGTGGCGGCCATCTTTAGGTGAGAGAGATAGAGAAAGATTGACCGGAAAATGACCCTGAAAAAGGAGAAAGAAAAGAAAAAATATAACAAAATCCGACCACCCTCCTAACCTATTTATGTCCTTGGCGGTGGTATCCTCCAAGATCCATTCATGGAGGAGTCTTTGGGAACATTTCACGGTGAAGACCTATGATTTTTCATACATCTCAAGACAAATAGAAATACTTTTTTCATTGGACACCCTATACTTTTCTTATTAATTGAAGAATTGTATCATCAGCTTATTGTTAATCGATTTTTCTAAATTAACCTGATTTCAGAGTGACATTTTATAACCATTTAAAATATTTAACATTGATTTCAGAGTGACATTTGACTAATATTTAAACTATCGTTTGAATGACACATTATGACTTGGCAAACATTTGAACAGCGTTCGAACGTCGGCACACCGATGGCAAGATCTATATATTCATTGCTTGAATCTTATTGATTTTCAATTTTACGGTTTAGATGATTGTTGTGGACTTAGTAATGAGAATTCAAATGTAGATGCATTTTAATATTACTATTTTAACACTTATTCTACATAGATCAGTAGATCTATGAGTTAATTAACTCGGCGTGCAATGTTGCATTCGAACACCAGAAACTAAGTTAAGATAGATTGGTAGATTTACAAGCCTGCTCACGTGTCCTTGAGGATACATTTCATTGAATGTATTTTGGGTGAACCGTAAACTTTAGATATTAAATCTCATGAGAAAATGAAGTTAAGAGCCAACATTCAACCAATGTGCAAAGTTGCGTTTGAATGTCAAACGTGTTTTGAGATGAATTTGGGTTTCAGAAAATGTACGAGTTATAGACCCAGTAGGATGTATTTTTAATATATTATATCCTTAGTGAATTAGACTATCAGTTAAGGTAGCGTGCAGGCCCTAAGATCACTTTTAATTTTAGATATAAGAGCAGAATGCAATCTGCATTTTTAACGCTAGAGGGCTAGAGCGTTAGTTTAGTCTAGATTTACGGTATGAGTCCTAAGGTGAATATCCTAAGATTATGTCCATAGTTTAGAGTAGTAGCAATCTCGATTGGGTTTCTCATGGTAAGTATTTATTATACTCGGAGAGTCTTTCATATTCTTTCTTAGTAATGGCTTTCTTTATAAGTGGGTGAATATGACCATAAAAATAATATTATATCAAGGAGTATAAAACCTATAGAATCAAGATGTAGCCTATGATTATTTAATACCTAACTCATGTCCTGGTATGTTGAGGTCTATTTATTGAATGGATACTTATTGTCATGTGATTATTGTATGGTATGATATCGAGGAATATTATATTGAGAAACACCAAATATTAATTCCTATACTTATATTGGGTGAAGAAAATCTGAGTATTGATTTCTATAACCAAATTGGTCAAAAGAAAGTTGAATAAGTAATTCTTATATCCAGATTAGTCGAAAATAAATTGTCATGGTAAGTGTTAATTTTTATGCCCAAATTAGGCCAAAAAAATTCAAGTGAGCAATTCTAATATATAGATTGGACAAAAAAAATTGTCAAGATAGGTTTTAATTTCAAACCTAGATTGGATGAAGAGAATCTAAGTGAGTAATTTCTATATACAGATTGGATGAAAGACATTATCAAAATAAGTATTGATTCTTATACTCAAATTGCATAAAGAAAATCTGAGTGAGTAATTCCTATACCAAAATTAAGTTAACAAAATTATTATATGTCAAATTTATTAGTATCAGTTACTTCATGTTATTAACCCAACTATCGAAAATAAAAATATGTGGCCTTTAATTTACAGTGATAAAATAAGATCCAAAAAATTTATTTATAGTATCATATTGTAGTGACTTATGTTTAAACAGGTTTGACGAAACCTATGATTTTATTAATATTCAAATTTTGTAGAATTCTAGTTATATTTATCATATTTCGGGTTCTGGATTATCTATGATGGTTGATTTTTATTGCAGTCTTAAGTTGTGATTTTGACATATCATAGAGTTTCAAATAGAATATGATTAACTTATGATATTGCTATTATTATTTTATATCATGATTTTGATATTCGAGATTGTCATTGTTCACATTATATTATTAATTATATTACTTGTAGAATTTTTTTGCTTGCCCTTATATAGTATTGGCTTTAGAGAAATATAGGTCCATAGAGCTATCCGATGATAAAGTTTTGTTGAAGAACTTTTTGGTAGAGGATCCTGGAGTCTAACTTTTCATATTGAGAGTTTGTAAGGATTTTATGTTTATCGTATATAATAAAGATACTTAGTTACTTTTCAGGATTACATCCTTTATGTTTTAAATACAATCAAATATTTATTTTTAATTTGTGATTTCAAAAGATAAACATTTGATTGATGTTTTTTATTTATAACGATCTTTATGATGACTATTTATACTTTAAAATTTTTCGTATGAACGGTACAAGTTGGATGGCAAGCGCCTGGGGTCCAAATTGCTACATATTTCCTTTATGATCTAACTATTTACTTTTTCTTCCTTTAAATCTATTCCTACATTCTATAGTATGGATTATTTATGGGAAGAAGATTCATATTCCTATAAAACAAACTCAATAAATGTGTTACGATGTGTTTGGTTAGTAAAACAAAATAAGACGAGAATGGCCAATTACATTCTAGAGTCTTTATTCTCTTTATTCTATGAATAAATAGTATTATGTCATCCTCTGCATACTATACACAAGTCCTTGTGATAAATACATCCGAAGGAACAACTACTTATATTTAAAATTCCAATCAAATTAACACGAGGCTACATATTTCCTTAGAATTAGGTTGAAAATGAACAAATAAATATTCCAACCAAACATCATGTTTAGCATACTTTGTACCTCATGCTTCTTCTATGAGTAATATCAAATCTATTCAATTAATATACATACATACATTTAAGTGTCTGTATATATACATACATATACATATATACATATACATGTATGTATATGTATATATGTATATTAGGTTGTTTATTACTTCCTTATGAATCTCATATCTAATTTGATGTAGTATTCAATAGCATACACGATGATGCACGTATATTAAACTAATCGGGAGAAAGTTGTTAAATGGCACGCGACAGATGCCTAATTTACACATGTGCATCGATTACAAATTAGGAGTACCTGAGGGTGCACATTGGCTAGAGTAGGGCCGCTTAAGGAGTCTCAAGGGGCATGCGAGTGGGATTTGTCCATATTGATCAGTTCCTAATGTGCTCCTGAAAGGCGCTCGTGTACTGATTATACAGTGGGCTCACACATGATACATGCCTGATGGGTGCTCAAGTTCAGTTCCTAATATAAAAAGCCCTAACGTGATTTTTATGGCTACACTTTACACTTTGTAATTTTTCTGGAATTTGAGCGTCGGCATAATGAGAAAAGGAGAGAAAAAAGATAAGAAAAAATTTCACTCGTTCAATTGAATTTTGAAGCGAGTTTCATTCTCCACCAATATTGCATACGTTATTATTAAAGTTTAGAATAATATTTTATCGGTTCTATTTTTTCTCTTTTGTCTCGTACTCTTTATGACTTGAGTTTATTTACTATAAAGAGTTATACTCTTTTATTTATTGGGGTTTGTATAACCAAATAAATCGCATAATATATATTTTGAACATATAGCCCCTGATTTTTCCTCCTCATTTAAAAAGAAAGCATTCTATTTAAAATTTTATATTCTTCATTATTTGTGATTATTATTATTAATTGATTATATATTACCGATTATTTTCTCACGATTTAATGTCCCTCAAATCGATGTTGGGGTTCTATATACTCATGCATAATGTTTGATGGACATGAAAAAACCCTATCACAAGCTTCATTTAGAACAAACCTTAGTCAAGAGTTCAAGCAATTGGCTCGAAGATGCACAGAATGCTTGAGTTTTTTGTTCAAGAGGAGCTAGGCTTGATTGGTCATCAAAAAGGACAAAAAAAAAAAAAGGAAAATCAATTAACGATGAAACAAGCTATATTAATTTCACAAGGATACTTCAAACCCTAACAATTTGTCCATTGGATGCATGTCAGATAACATCAAGGATCCATGTTACCTACTAAAGCATATTATCTATAGTAATAATTTGATGTTATTAGCATATACTAAGAGTATATATAGCTAGGATTTTGTTAAAGACTTTAAAGATATATCTTACTTAGATAACCTGAATTTTAGCTAAAGCTTGTAATTCTCGTCGCGGGTTCAACTTATTTTCTATGGTTCTAAACATATAATACTAAGCCTTAGGACATGAAACAAAATCTGTCAACTACATTCACCATATAGCCACGTACTATTAGACTATAAGATCATCTCCCTCACTGCTTTTCTTGGTTAAAGGAAACCAGAACCTCTTTTTTTATTCTATTTTGTCTAATGATTTATAATTGGAAGGATTTTAGACGACCCCAAGCACACTTTCTCTATATTTTTCGTACATAGTGCCGTCAAATAAATTGCTCTTTCCCATAAGAGACCATATCTTACACTTTTTCTTCATTATTGGTACAATGTTACAGTCCTTCCTTAATCAAGGCGACGAGCCGAAGGTGGTGCTGGTAAGCTGACTTTATAGATTTGAAGAACTCAGCTCAGATGTGGTTCGAATGGATTTTTCACAAAAATTCTGTCCACAATATCTTTTGTAAAATGTATGCGAAGAAATAAAAATGTTCTGCTTGAAAATTAAAAAAGAGAATGTGTCCCTGACACTAACAAGCTACTCGACGAATAAACTAGTGGTTTCTTCCTCAAAATAAAAGCAAATTTTTTTTTCTAATGGTATATTTAGATAAAAAATATATATATAAAGAAAAGGTGTAAAGTGTAAATCCCAAGGTTTATTTTAATGATACTGAATTTAAATAAATTGATAAATTTTTAGGCTAATTACAAAATTAGATTAAAAAATTAAATATTAGACCAAAGTGAGTTTGGTTTGAGTGGTACCAAACAAGTGCCTGACTCATGAACAACATGTTTTAAATAGAATAGCCATGCACATCTTAAGGTAAGCTCTAGTGATACTCATACATATTTGAACTAAAAAATTGGTGTCCAATGCACGTTTGTTAGATGCTCATATGCAAGTCAGATTGTCTATACATCTAACTGACGCATATGTACTAATTTGTCTATACATTATGACAATTGCCTCCTACATATTTCGTTCGGTATATCTACATATAAAAATTTATATATACTTTACTTAGTGTTTACACTTGCCAATGTTTATTACCCTTTTAAATTAGCAGGCTCAAATATACTTTCAGATATTTTCAGATCATGGTAAAGCTTTTGAGAGACTAATTTTAGGATGTTTTAGATTATTCAAGTTGTATTGTAATTATTCACAACAGCAATGCTTGGGTTTTAGTTAATATTTATATACTGCCATCTATCGAATATACCATTTAAATTTGGTTCAATGTTGAAGTTATTGATAGATACTTTGATTTCTATAGTGAAACTATTAGCGAATATTCAAAGTCACTTTAAAATATAACTTTTAGATTTTGTACTTGATTAATTAAATGATTTATTGTAGATAATGTTATCAACTCGAACAGCTCAAGTTGAACCGTTTAACTACATTTATTGCATATTCGTGTCTTGGCATTTTATTGGGTTCAATGCAATTAATTAAACAGCAAATTTTGGATCTTAAATGATGATTACGTTTATGGTATTAAATAAGAGTCTGATTTTAGATAATATTATAAGTTTTTTGGGTGGGGAAATGATAAAAGAAAAATAATAAGAAAAATTGAAAAAAAAATAAACAAAATTTTATTTTGCTTGAATGATATAAAAATTCATATTAAAAAGAAAATATTTTTTTAGGAAGAGTTTTTTTTTTATTTGGTTGTAAAATAAAAACCTATAGAGAATAAAAATGCATATCTTCAATACAAAAAATATATATATATATATTCGCTTAGTCTATTCCTTAATTTTTTACTTGATTTAAAATTAAAAATAATTTTCAATAAAACATAAATATTTTTACACATACTTTCTATGATATTTTTTCCCAAATTTTCATCCAATTCAAATATTAAAAAATATTTCCTTTTGATTTGTTTTCTATTTTTTTTATATTTTGTTGATCTAAATATACCCTAAAGGAATATTATTTTCATAGCACTTACTAGGGAAACACAACTATATAAATTATATAGTACGGCTTTGAAGATAATCCACAACTAAATCATAAATTAAGCTTTGGTTTACTTCATACAAAACTGAACCGTCAGGCTGATATCAAACTGGATTAAATCATTAAGTTTAAATAAACTATCCAAACTGTCATTTTTGAGTTGGGTTCAATTGGGTTCAACTGTTACCTTACTAGCTTAGAAAACTTTCATTCAATCTAATAAACCATATACAAACATTAAAATAAATAAGCAGCAATAATCACATAATTATAACTATAATATCCCTGATAGTGTTTTGTTCCAAAATGACATAACACATATATAATAAAACAACAAAAATAATGGAAAATTCTATTAGATTCTTTCGATCAATGGGGGTTTTTTTTTTTTTTTGTTCTTAAAAAAATATTCCCAAATAGTAAATACTAAGTGCAGATTTATCTGCCTTCTAGATTTATGTAAGGATCTAATGAACCCTTGGTTCAGTTCTTAAGCTTGATTTTACTGGCAAGACAAAATCTTTTTGAATCTAAAATATAGCAAACAATTTTGTAGAAGAATTATCATATTTATAAGAAACTTCCCTACTATTATTGCTTGATATTATATCACTGATTTTTAGGAAAACAAATGATAAAAAAAATTGACGATTGTGATTTGAATGAAGAACAATAGGACAATCAGACTGTATACATATGTTAATCTGCCATTTTTTTGCTTGGATTTGACATGTTGACAAAATTCTTGTTAACCCTAATACTCAGTTTTGTCAATCCACTTTAGAACAGAATTTGCTATTTGTAGGACGAAGAATAATAATTGTTGTTATGATTTTACCAGCCGAATTTATAGTTTTCTTTTAATGATGCTAAAAGTATTAGGTTTTATATATTTACCATCAGATCGATATCTATGCATCCATATAATGATCAAGATGAGAGAGATCAAGATCTGCATACCTGGTGCTAGAAAAATCATAGAGTTTTCCGGTGCTTGAAAAGATGATGAGGGCAACTTCAGCATCGCAGAGGATGGATAGTTCTCTTGCCTTCTTAACCATTCCGCTCCTCCTCTTTGAGAATGTCACCTGTCGGCTCGCGGGATTGTCAATCCTCCTAAGCACAATCTTCCCTCGCCCCATATTTCTCCCTCCGTCCCTAAAATGTAATTAGGGTTTGCTCATTAGTAACCCGAAGAGAAATTATAATGGCGGTTTTAGTAGCTTCTGCCAAGAACCCTGTATCTGACCCTTGGAACCTATTCCAGATTCAAGGCTAAGCGGCAGCAGCGTTTTTTTAGCATTGATGAAAATGAAGCCCCTAGCTACCAATTGAAGTATAATAGAGGAATTAAAGAGGGCGGAAATTTCACCGATATTTGAAGCAATAGTAAGGTTAGATCGAAACCCTGGATCAGGGACAACGCAGTGGGATAAAGTTGTGTAATGATATTTTATGTTGAAAATCTGTTTAAGCTGAGAGAAAAATTATGAAATAATATTTGAATAAATTTACTATAAAATAGTATTTATTTATAAAAATATTTTCTTTAAAAATTTTTTATTATAATATGAGTAAATGATCGATTGAATATAACCCCCAATATATCTAGCAACTCACAAGAATAAATGTAATGATAACAAAAGTAACTAAATGGTAATATATCTTAAGACCATATTAGAGTAACCTATTCGACCTTGATAAAAAATAAAATTTGAGTCGGACAATAATCAGATATTTAATCTCTTTCTCTTTTCTCTATTCTCTCACTTGTGCGGTGCTCATTGTATTATAAAATAATTTTAGATGCTTTAAAATCATATCAAATGCGACTTTACAGCAATATCAGCACAGGAATATCATTCAGAAACGCATTAGGCATGATGTCACTCGATACATAAACAATACATAAGCTCGTTTCAGGTGCATATCAAGCGTGCACATTTTATCTCATATACACACAAGCACCACCTATCATAAGTCTACTAAGGATAAATACAACTTGTTCACTGAAAATTTTTTTCTCTCGATCACACCTCATATCAATCATCAGTAAACTCTGCCGTCGCTCAAACAACTCTCCTAGACCATCGCTGACTCTTGTTTAATATCTCCGCCTGGGCGTGCCGCATAAAAATATTATGCATCTCTTGATGATCCGTCCAATTAATACGATACCCATAATAAAATAACACAAATCCAACAAAAATTACATTACCCTAGAGAAATGAGTGGCATGATAAAATTAAACACACCTGAACACCCCAAGTTCCGACCTACACCTAAATATAGAAATTTTGATGGAGGAAGAAGACGATAAAGATGAACACACCTGTGCCCGTAGGTTTTATTTTAAAATTTTGAAGCAAAAAAGGAAAACCGCAAGAACTTACGATTTACGCAAATTTCAATAAAGATTCTTCACCTGCCTTTTGTCTTTCAACTCTTTTTTGGAATTGAAAGAGGTGTTTGAAGATTAAATAGGATAAAGGAGATGCAGACGAAGTTGACTAAATTGAATCAAGAAGAGAGATCAATTTGACAGAAGACAGAGTCAAAATCAGGAAAAAAACAAAAAAACAAAAACCAGAAGAGAAAAGGGGACATATTTCTTAAATCAGTTCAACAAAAGAGAAAAATGGAGAAATACTTTGCAACAATGGCGATCACTGAATAAAACCGAATTCAGAGAGAGCGAGAGACAAAGAAAGGGAGGGACTTACTGGAAGAACTTGGTGGTGGTGGTGGTGGTGGTTGGGGGGGAGGGAGACGGCGGACAGAGGGAAGTGGTATTCTTTTTGTGGGAAGTTGGGTGTTGCAGAATGCTTTATATGCGATCCATGGTCAGGCAACAAACCATGGATCGCTGGTGCACCGTGTAAACCCACGCGCGCAAGAGCACGCACATCAACTACTCGCTGCGAGTTGCATTCTCGTACAACTACTGATTTATAACCCTTTTTATATACATTATTAAAATTAAAAAATAAGAATTTTATCAGTTATTTTACAGATTTATAACACGTCTTCAAACAAATTTTTTACGTATAGAGGATGTTAAAATTTTAAAAAATAATAGATGTAAATAATAGGATTGTAAATGTATGAAAATTATATTTTTATAAAAATAATTAAAATGAGTCTTTTATAGAAAGTGAATTATAAATGTGTTATACAGGTGATGGGGAGGGTTAAAGTGAGCCGGCCCAAAAAAATGAGTGACTCGTAAAGCATCACAACCCATTGGCCCAAATGATGGTCAACGCCCCCGTTAGCCGGAGAAGTTTCTCAAGCAGCCGAATGCGGCCCTGAACAAGCGCGGTCTAAATCAAAATCGGCCCATAAGCCATTTCCTGCAAGCAACGATCATCTATTCTAATTAGCCGCGATACTGAGGATCTCTCCAAATGGAAACTACCTCTGTAACGGATAAGTACACATCCCGGAAGGATTGCCCTTAAATTAGCACGCAACCCACAACGACAGTTTCAGCAATCACAAGGCGCGACATCTTCGCAGGGGAAGAAATTCTCCTTCCCGACCGTTGCAACCCTGAATGGCGTCACATCCTCACGAGTAATAAAAATGATCCTCTCAAGAGGTTGACTGCCTGCCTCGCCGCTTAAAGAAGACGACAATACCCGACGGCTATAAAAAGCCCAGATGACACACTCTGAAGACATGCTATGAAGATATGCTATATGGAATACTCAAAACACACATAAGCATTCCATCACTCAAGCAATCCATCACTATTATCTTTTTTACTATTCGTTCCCAACAAATCCAGTGATCAGAAGAGTTTCTCTTCACAAGTGCACTACATCTAAGCCACTCCACGACGTGTACACCTCCAATTTAGACTTTTAAATCCTCTTTCTAGCATTCATTCCAATATAGTCTATTTTTACCTTCTTTATTTTTGAAGATAAATTATTAACTTGAGCATCTGAAGAGAAATTAGGGATCAAGTATTACCATTTTTCTCTAATTCTTTATATTTTATTGTGGTGTGTAGGATCCAATATGAGTAGAACGGATATCGAACTTGACGTCCTTGCGAGCTTAAGGAGCAGCTAAACCTGAATCCGTCCGAAATTTAAATTCAGTACGCATTAATAGGATAGAACCTATAACATTTTTGTTTTTTATTTTGGGTTTACTCTTTGGGTAATAAAATAGATATTTGTGCAGGGAATTGGTAAATGGAAAACTTTTTTGAGCACAAATTTTATTTAAAAATTGAAATCAAGCATTATATATATGTGTGTGTGATATGTGTATGTAAAGAAAAAACGTGTCTGTCTCTTAAATTGCCAAACAATGACGAGATTTTTGCCTTTTGAAGCATTAGTCATGTAGAGTAGTTGGATCAACCAAGTTAAAAAGGCTTTGATAATGCAATATTCGTATTAGAAAAAATAGAGTGAGGGGAAGAGGCAACTAAAGTTGGCCTGATCATCCAAGTCACTCTAACAGATAAGTATAATTTTATAGTTAAAATAATTTTATCACTTTTCTCTATCTATCGGATGATATTTCTTTTGGAGGTTTCTTATGGGCTAATTTACTCTATATAAATTGACTAAATAAAAAAACCTTCCACTAATAGGCGATCATATTTTTTACATGATTTCTCATTAATGATGTTAACATTATCACCTTTGATATCTCTAATTGTTATCACCAAAAATCTTCCATCATTGACAAAACATCCAATTACTAAAACTTTAAAAAATAACTTTTAAGGTTTCGTTGCTTCAGTGAACCACTTGAACCCTGATAAAATTTTCATGACATGGAGCTAGAACAATAAGCTATTACACTTTCATCAAGGATGGCTACTTCCAAGCCAACCTCCTGGTTATCATTGGGATCTTATCATATGATCTGAGCTATTTTTTTCAATTTATCTGTATAAATAATTTAGTTGGTTCAGAATGATATTACGAAAGGTACAAGTAGCCGATAAAATCACCTTAGAACTATTGAATATTGTTTTCAAATTATATGTGCGGCCAGAGGACTAAGAATAAAAGAACAAATTTTTTTTTAAAAAAATCAAATATTTACATTCATAATTTTCCTTATTAAAATGTCATGAAATGAAATAAATCTACGGCAAAAAATCATAAGACAAGACAATATTCCAGTCAATGCACCGATTAATATAATATTATAGTCTTCCATCATAAAGGAGATCATGGATTGCCATACAATAATTTTTATGTTATATATCGGTGAACAGATTAAATGTTTTTTTTTTTTATTGGGTTAAATTTTGACAAAATTTTTTATACTTTATATTAAAATTTTAAATTTTAGTAAATTTGCTCATGACACGTGGATTTTTTAGTGGCTACCATTGTGGGGAGTGAGATCACACACAAACCCCGTGACAGTGGGGGAGACTTGGGGTGGAGCACTTCCTGAATACGTGGGGACGCTGCACTGTCCACGGTAGGATTTGTTTTTGTTAATGTTTTTGTCGGGCATACGGATGACCGACACGTGTTCAATTGGCTTACCAGGGTTCCTCCATGATGGAGGAGGTCTTTTTATTGGAAGGATGGAAAGAGAATCAACCAATTTAAGCAATCTTCATAACTTCGTTAAATCTGGCATATTCCAGGAATATGAATACCGCAATTAATATTTAATCTTTAAAAATTTGTACAAACACAGGAGTTGGAGTATTATTTGATCATTATTTATTAATTATTAGCAATATAAATAAAATATATTTAAAAAATTAGTCCAAATTTCAGATATAATTAACTTCACATAAATAAAGCAGCAGAAGAAAATAAAAAAAGTATCCCAGTTAAAGTGGAATAAATGGTAGAGAGGTTATCAATTTGGTCATTTTGGAGCACTAATTCACTAATTTTGTTTAATCATCTTTAAAAATATTTTAACTATCACCGCTGATTGATATTGTTATTTACTTTATATGAAAAAATAATGTAAATTGAGCAAATGGGGCGTGTTGATATATGCTTGAAACAATATTTTTATTGTTGTTGTTGTTCTGCAATTCAAGATGACTAATATCATGACTTATTATGGTATAATTTTTTTTCACCATAGATTAATTATCCATTTTTATTTTCCAAGGAGCACCAAAAAAAATTATATAATTCGGTCTAAATTGGTATAAAATATAGATTTGATGTTCATATTTTTAGGTATATTTTATACCATATAATTATCTATGACAATTCAGGTATAAGCAATTATTAATAATGATGCCATAAATAAAACTTATCATTAATAATGATGGTCTAATAATAAAAATTGAATCAAATATTTTAAATATGAAAATATTGTAAAATATTTAAATATGTATCTAACATTTAATAAAATATGTATATGACATATTAACACATATGAGTAAAATAGATTAAAATATAGTGAATCATAATATATATGTGAAAATCTAAAACTTTTAATTCTCAATAAGCACGTTTTAAAACACAATTTAATGTAAACACTCAGCATATATAAGTAATACTGATACGTTTTGAGAATCCGAATTAATGTATAATTAGAAAGTCATCTTGTCATACTTGGAGGCCTGAATAAAAACGTGTCCAATCTTTATAACTCTAAATTTAAATCGTACTTATCATAACAAAATAAATAAGATGTAATAAGAATATGAAACTCGCTATTTGATAGATTATTTGACATTCTAATAAATTTTTTTTTATTCGGATAAGAAAAATATAAGAAAATAAGTGTAAGGATATATAATGGATGGGATGAGTATTTTTATAGAGGATAATACTTCTTTTATGCACTCGAATGTATTTGAGCACTAGTATGGTTGAGTATTTTTGGTGTTTATGCACTAGATTGGTAGAGTATTTGACTTTCTATTGTTTTATTGTCTTTGTGTGACTTCATTAGCAGATGTTCTACCGAGACGTTCTCCCATCCTCTTTGGGAGAGACTCTTTATGTATAGTGAGAGATGTCATTTGGCTGACAGACCCATAAATTAATACATGGGTATGATACCTTGCGTGGGTATGATACCTCTGGTGATGAGCGTTATTTAGTGCAGTCCAATACTAAATTTAAGTCATTACAACCAGAAAAAAAAACATGTAGAACTTATTTGGTCGAAGTTTTCAACTAAATATAACTTTAACTTTTTTGAATAAAATTATGAACTAAAACTTATTCAAACATTGCTCGGATTTGTTGTGAAGTTTAATTAATTTCTCAAAACAAGCAAAAAATTACTGATTAAATAGTGATGGGTGCACCGTAGATGGGCTAGCCAAACGGTCAAAAAAGACCCAAATAGCCTGTTTGACGGTCAACTCTAATGATGGCCCAACAAGAGGTAAAGGCCCGAATCGTGAAATGCCCAAAACGGTCAACGCCAGCGTTGACCGTCGAGACGCCAGTAGGTGACCGACTCGCGTACAGACGGTTAATCCGAGCGTTGACCGGAAGTACTGTAGCAGTTGGTTCAAAAATATGATAAACCTGCTACGGGCTACACCCTATTGACAGGCAATCTCGTGCACAAAAAGTAACGATCATTTCGTGATTGCACTCTTTCCTAAAAGTTAATTTTTTCCAAAATTGCGACAATAAACTCAGCGCCAATGTTGGAGTCAAAACGGTCACAAGAGCATGAAAGAGATTAGATGATTTGAATA
>JAOVVI020008322.1:0-14253 GCA_028571085.2 Nepenthes alata
AAGGAAACCAATAGGAAAGCCCAAAGCCACTAAGGATGCAATTCATTTGCAAAAGCGAATGCCATCTCGAAACCTTTTGTCCATCACATGGCTAACTTCATTAGGGTGAAACTAAGACCTTAGGTCTCCTTTGAGCAGGGTATACTTGCTTCGGATATCAGCGAGTTGTTGCCGAGTCTCCCAAAGCTCATCCTCAAGTAACACGATATGATCCCATGCATGATAATTCTCATCCTCGTGCACTTAGGATCTTGCTTCTGACTTGAATAGCACTCGGTTGAGATAGGCGGCCCGCTCTTCACTCCGTAAAGCCTTGGCAATAGCAGCGTTCGCTTGGCACTCCATATCCTTGAGCACGGCAGGATCAACATGCGACTGTGATAGACGAGAAATCTTGACTTCTCACCAATGCAATGCCTCCACCACACGGTGTACTTTCTGAATCTGTCAAGCAAAATACAACGGTCAATTCGGAACAGCAGTAAGAAGCATGCTCACGAAATGAGGTAGGTTGTGAAGCAGTACCTCATAATAAGTTGAATCCTCTTGATGAGATGGGCCGTCCTGATAAGAGGTCTAGAAGAACCCTTGGCTCCAATCTCAGCCAGAAGAGGCAAGGACCACAGAGGTTGTGCATGATAGGGAAGAGGCACCTCAATGCTTAGAGGAGCAGGCATTCTTGAAGTATCTGGGAGCTCAGATGTCAATGCTTCCAAGAGGGGCACCTCATCAATGGCAGCCATAGCCTCTAGGTTATCCCCAGCCATTTCTTCATCCACCTAATCGCTACCTGCACCCTCCTCAACAGAAAAGGCAAGAGGGGTAGACGTAGATCTTTTAGGATAAGAAGTCACTAACAGCATCATCGTCGATCAGTTCGCTCGATCCATCGACCAAGGGGTCCCCTGTTCCAACAATAGAATCCAGCGGGGGCTCTCCACCTCAGCCTTCCCAGGTGACTCACTAAAATCCAGACCGTTTGATGAAGATTAACCGAAGCCTAGCCTTCGCAATGACTGATCAACGATTGGAGTAGGCGCCTTTGCACAAGCCTCATCCATAGCTAAGCACTACTGGATATGGTAGGCGACGAAGGGACCGCCTCGCTAGACACCCGCTCAGGAGAGTCCCAGGTGAGCAACTCAACCCGCTTCCTCTTAGGGTGACGGGACAGTGCGGTTGAGCCATTGTCCCCCTCCGTCTAGGCTTCCCACTGCACTTTGTCTAGTGCACTTTGGGAGATCCAATAATCAATGTGACACAAAATATTGGCATACCCTTCAACGAGCCTCGTCTCCAGCTGTGCGATTTGTTCCTCATTCTTCAGAACATCACCGGTGTAGGCTTGCTTGACCCTACTCCATTTATTCAAGATCTTCCACTCGAGAGTGACTGGTAAATAAAAGAAACGGTCTTTCGAGCCCTTTATTGAGTCCGAATTCCCCTTGCTTATTTCAAAGTACTTGCGGGGAGTGAAAGAGACCCACTTAGCATCTTGGTTAAATTGGAAGATCACCTTCAAAGCTTGGACATCCAAAGAAAACCCTTTGGTGCGGAGGAAGATATACAAAGTCACTAGATACTGAAGAAAGTTCGGATGGAAGCGAGTCACTGGGATTTCTAGAGCCCTCAGGATCTCAGATAGGTCCTTCGTGAATGGCATGGGGAGGAGGACTTTTAAATGTTCTTCGTAGATAGTTATGGACCTTGGACAAGGAGTGCAGGCTGTATCATGAATGCCAAGCACAACATACTTAATGACGCTCGGAATATGATATTTACTGTATAGAGATTCTATTGCTTTGCCAGTAAGGATGGATAGAATATCAGCGACGTCCCAGGGAGCCATTTAAGAAGACAATGGCGAACTAGGGTAGAGAGATTTGAGGAATGAATATATTCAAAAGCGGCTGGAGGCTAACCTTAAATAGCCAAAGCCTCAGCCCAGCAACGATGTCCTTTGAGGATATCAAAAAGGCGCGTCTCTATGACGACCAGGACACGTGCTCGCACCGCAGATTGCCGCAGTGCGTCAATTGTCAATTATGATGATTGACGCTTTGCCTTCTTGTGCAGTGCACTGACAGCTTGATGGCCCCGAGGCCTAGATCAATGAATCAACGGTGTAGCATGAGTAATGATACCCTGACACGCCCCTTTTCCAAGGCGACGACAAACTGGAGATGTGTAACCTTGACGGGCTCGAGACAAGTTTGGTTGGTTTATGTTCTAGCCATATGTTCGGGAACCCATTCTTGCTAGTCAAATTGTTGGAAGACTGAGTTGTCAGTGATCTGAGTTATCAAATTATCAGAAATTACGCAATACAAAGTAACATTCAAGCACTTCGACTATTCATATCATACAAGAATATTAGAGTCATGTAATGAAGACAGAAAATACTCGAGAAGTTCCCTTCATTAATTCATTTTATAACGTACAACAAGCTTATAATAGTAGACGTACAACTCAGAAAAAAAATACATGGAACAGTGATCCAACTATAGTCGTCCAACCGACCCTCTGGATGGACAATTGTAAGAGGAAAACTCACTTGCTGGCTGCCGCAGCGCCTGTCCTGAGCAGCCGGTATAGCAGGAAGAGCAAAGAAGCCCTCCCTGCAAAAACAAGTATTGCACTTGTTCTCATCCACGAGACAACCACAAAAACCATCCATCGAAACCAGTCATAGGCTCCTAATCCATGAGTCTCTACAAGACCTGCCATGACGATAACGGCATGGTTAGATGTGGACGTAGAGAAATGCTCCGTCTTGCCGGAGCCTAGAGCTAAGCTACGGAGTAGGGTTCCTAAAACGAATGGGAGAAGACATAACCATCCCGGTCAGAAATCCATCATAGAGTAGATCACTCGGCATCGGCAAGGAAGATAGAAAACGCCCCCAAAACCCATAATCTTGCAAGTGATGACGTAAGGCCAGTTTTGGGTCAGGCGTAAAAGAGGGTACCTAAAGCAGATTTCAGATGCATCTCAGACATCAGCTTCGAATATTGGACGAGAGCCTCCTCTTATCCTAACTTGTGGCTACATAGGCTCCAAGCCAGCTCCAAGCATACCCACTCCTCAATAGATGGGCGAAGCTTCATGATGTGTGGCGTAGAGAGCACTGCCAGTTATAGTTGGGGAAAGTGATCAGTTAGCATTTAATCGAGGAGATTGCACTGATGATGGAAAATCGCCAGCAGCAGAGAATCGCCAGCGACATGGAATCGAATCAGAACCAAATTTGCCAAAAGAGTAAAAATTGTGGAGCACCTGGGAAAGGAGTGTGCCTGGGGAAAGAAAGCGTGCACACGCCTGTAGGCAACATCCCATTAGGAACATGCCGGGAGTTAAAAATCTAACCTCCCACGGGGCTAGTGATGGGTTTGATAACTCGTGAGTAGGCTCAGGACCTAGCCTGCAGGGAGAAGTGCCTGGAAGCAGCAACCCAATAAGATCTCGAAGCCCAAGACCAGTAACCCCAAATCGGCGTGACCTAAGACAATCCAGTAGTATATGGGCCACTAAGGACCACCGCATGATGGGACCATAGACATAGCATGGTTAGTTCTAACTCAGCAGATAAATCCAAATGATCGTTGCCACCAAGTGGTTATCCTCGCTTGCAAGAGCACGGGTCATGGGTGATAGCAACTAGCCTGTCGTCTTCAGGATCTCGATGGTTCAGAACACCGTTGGTGAAGCACGATGGCAACTCCCTCAGAGATACAAAGCCACAGCTCCTATGGCACACACTCGCAGGCGCATAGCATTGACCACTCACGATTGCAGAGCCGTGGAGCCCAAGGTCGACTAACCCACTCTCTCACTCTTTATATACATTCTTTCCTCCGCAGGGGGGACACCCTTTTTTTTAGGTCCTCTTGCAGATTATTTTTTGGATTCTCTTTTTCACTCTCTTTCGGATCCTTTTCCAACCATCCTTTCAAAACCTCTCCGGAGCGTCAGGCAATCCAATCTCCAATCGAACAGTCGATCCCAACTCTAGAGAACCAGAGGCCAAAGTTGCTACTCACTCGCTAAGCCATCTCCATCGAATGCACCTCTCTCTCTAAGCCGCTCTCCGTCGAGTTCACATTTCTCTAAGCTATTTCCCGTCGAGTGCACCTCTCTCTAAGCCACTTCTCGTTGAGTGCACCTCTATCTAAGCCACTATTCGTCAAGTACACCTCTCCCTAAGCCACTCCTTGTCGAGTGCGCCTCTCTCTAAGCCGCTCCCGTCGAGTGCGCCTCTCTCTAAGCAGCTCCCGTCGAGTGCGCCTTTCCCAAGCCCCTCTCATAGGAGTGCACCCTTGATTTTCCAAGCCACTCCCCTATGAGTGCCTCTTTCTCTAAGCCATTCACTCGTTAAGCACACCTCTCGGAGCCTAACCCTCCTGCAAATACTCAATCCCCTTGTACTTGCATCTATGCATTATCTCCTCATCCTCCCATCTTTCCATTCTATTGAGAAAGATTTCTGATTTGAACGTTGGATGACATATTAGAAAGCGAATCCCACCATCCTCTAACCTCTTATTTTTTAGTTGTGGTGTGCAGAATCCAAATTCAAAGTAACGAAGACCGAACCTCCATTGTTGCCGATTCTCATAGGGAAGTGCTTTCTAGGATTGCTTTTCTAGAATTTGCATTGACATAGAGGTGAATGCCCCCTTGCTGAACTCCACTGATGTTGTAGTGGGCTCTCATCCTTCTTCTGGAGTTGATAAGTCTGTTGAAGTGCACTTAGAGTATTTGTGAAACACTTTGAGATTTTGGGGTGTAAGGGCCATGGCCATTCAGCGAATAAATGCAAGAAGGCCTTGAACCCCAGTGTCAAGGACCATCGAGAAACCCTCTCAAGGTCTTAAGGGTAGCAGGAGCTGGCACAAAGTTGGTTCGAAGTCTTAGGACAATGTTATTTCTGCCACGATTAGTGCTTTGCTGGCTATGGCTGCCTCACATCCTGTGAGGTTCTGATATCCAACTTGCTTGCTGCATTGGACTCAATTAATTCAGTGGAAATGCTTAGAGAAGTTCTGGTTGACACTAATCAGAGTGTAGGGTCTTCTGTTGAAATACCTAGCTCACCTTTGGGATTGTCAGTTAATCTTAACGGGTGGGTTGGAAAAGAGGTTCCTTTGTGTCATAGGAAGGCATTTGGTGTTATTTTGGGTGGTGCAATTGATGAAAATGTGGAGGTAATGTTACTGAGGGGCTTAAAAAACCTACCCCTTCTGAAATTGTTAAATAATTAAGGCTTCTTGCTGAAATGATAGATGCCTTAATGAGGTTCTCAAAATCAGGGAGAGGAAACATTTCATCAGCCACTTCTAACTTCATGTTTGTTCATTAGTGGAGACCAAGGTGTGTCCTTCTAATGCATGTAGGGTGGCCCTTAAAATTGAGTATTCTTAGCAGTGGGAAACAAACCTTTATCCTCAAAGATGGAGCCGGATCTAGGTGGTTTGGAATCCTAGGGTGGCAAATCGTCATGTTATTGTTATGGAGGATTAGATCGTCCATTGTGAGATTCATTCTTTCATCAATCATATTTCTTGTTACATCTCCTTCACATATGGTGACAATGATTCTATTGATCGATATCTATTATGGAACATGATGGAAGATATTGTTGTCGGCTCCTAAGTTACCCAGTGATTGTTCTAAATGACTTTTATGTCATTAGACATGCGTTCGAAATGATCGGAGGACACTTTGGCAATGGCACAAGGCGTTGCTTTGATAGTTGCCTATTTTCTTACGGGTTGTTCAATATTCCTCATGATTGGTGTTTCTTTACTTGGAATAATCGGAGAGATAGTCCGGACTGCTCTATTTGTAAACTAGACCGGATTATGGCAGACGTCGAATGGCTTCAGAGGTGGCCTTCCTCCTTTTGGGAATTCCCTGCCCCAGCATGTCCAATCGTTCTCCTTGTATGCTTTTAGAAGAAGGGTTCATTTTCCTCCTAAAAGAGGTATGTTTAAGTTCAACAATTTTGTCTCTTCCCATCCCCGGTACTCTAAGATGGTTAAGGAGGCTTAGACCATTTTGGTTCATGGTTATGCTATGTTCATTTGGTTTCTAAAGTAAAGCTGTCAAAGTTGCTATTAAGAATCTCAATTCTGACATGGGTAATATTTGTGAAGTTGCTTTGCTTTCTAAATTGAAACCTGAGTGCGGTCAATTAAAGTGTGCTCGGGGGCTTCCTTGGTAAGATCTTATTGATAAGGAGAGGACTCTAAGGAGTGCCTTGTCAACTTGGATTTGGAGTTTTCCTTCTTCCGGTATAGAAGCTAAGATTAGATGACTTTAAGGATGGAGATATATGCTCTAGCTTTTTCTTTGAAGTGATTGCCCAAAGGAATAATATTAGGAGATTGTTGTCTTTTATTTGAGAGGATGGTTCTATCACATCAGGCCTGGATGAGGTTAAGGAGGAGGTAGCTACATGCTTTCTTAGCTTACTTGGGACCTTGACTAGGAGCACTCTTTTGGATCCCATGACAGTCAAAACTTTTATTTCAACCCTTGGATGTGCGTGCCATCTCAATCATACCTCTCTTTGTCGATGAGATTTGGGAGTGTCTTTTTGATATTGGGGAAGATAAGGTGCCGAGACTAGATGGGTTCATTGTTGGGTTCTTTAAAAAAGCTTGGAATATTGTTGGTTCTCTTATTGTTCAGAATGTTTTGGATTTATTTGTTTTGGGTAAACATCTCAAGTAAATGGATGCCACTCTTACTAGTCGTATTTCCAAAGTTTTGGCCTCTAGCAAGATTTCAGACTGCATGCCTGTTTCTTGTTGTAATATTATTCATATGACTATTTTCAAAATCTTTGCCAATGTGGGATTTATTTCCGGATTTGATTCATTACTCACAATCAACATTCTTCTTGGAGAGATGCATTATGGATAATATGTATATATATTTTTTTGCTCAGGAACTTCTCAACAAATACCATGTCAATAAATGTTGGCATAGATGTGCTACGAAGATTGATGTTCTTAAGGCATAATTGAGTCGGAATTCTCATGCACTTGTGATGACCCACATAAATTTTCCTTGTGGGTTTGTTTAGTGAATCATTTATCGTATTTCCACAACTTCTTTTTCTATGGCCGTTAGTCGGTTGGATTTTTTAGGGTGCTAAAGGTCTCCAGTAGGAAGATTTTTTACCTCTATATCTCTTCACTATGAACTTTAAGGTGCTTCATGACATAAATTTTTGTCATTGCGATGCAGACAAGAAATTTAAGTATCATTGTTAGTGTAGGAAAACAAAAACTATCATGTTGGCACTTGTTGATGAATTTACTTTTGTTTTCTAATGGAGATCTCCATTCGGTATCAATTCCAAGGATATGACACCAATAAGCCTCATTCATAACCCTCAAAAGAGCAGGGTTTTCTTATGTCGTGCAAATTTTGCGGTGTAGGCAAGCATTAAGGATTTGCTTGGATTTTCTTTGCGTGTTCTTCTTGTCAGATATTTGGGTGTGCCTCTAATTTTGTCTAATCTCAGGTCTTAGGACCGCAAACCCAACATGGACAGGATTGCTAATAGAATTGTAAGCTTGAAACATTAGTCTCTTTTTTTGTTGGACGACTTCAATTGAATAAATTCGTCCTTTCATCTATTTACATATTCTGGGCTTCGGTTTTTCTCCGGCCCATGAAAGTGCTTAGGCAGATCGAAGCTTTCATCCATAAGTTTCTTTGGCTTGCTTGTAGCGATAAGCTTGTATCAACAAAGGTTGTTTGGGATGATATGTGCAAACGCAAGGAAGAAGGGGGTGTCAGTATTGATAAGCTCTTGTCTAGTAATAAAGCACTCCTCTCACTACGATTGTGACATTTACTCATGTCTATGGATAGATCTTGTTGGATGGATTGTTTTCACTCCTACGAGATTAGGGGTAGATGTATTTAGACTATTAAGATTTCAAATGGTGCCTATTGGAGTTTGAAGAATATTTCAAGTCTTGGTAGTGACATTGGTCTATTTATTTCGTATTCTATTGGTGATAGGGCTAATATAAGGATTTGGACTGATAGAAGGTACCCTTTGGGCTTGTTATTTGAACACTATCCTAGTTCTTTTATTGTATTGATACATCATATTTTGATTCAATTTCGAGTGAATCATGTTTTCTATGAGAATTTTTTATGCTGGCCGAGTGAATATGATGCTTACTTGATTGACATTATTTAGCTTATGTCAATTTACAACCCTAATTTTGGCTGTCGGGGGATAGTGATGTGGAGACTTAGAGCCAATTATTAGTCTATTTGCATGATTTTCTACTCGGATGAGGTTGTGGTTCCGCGATATAGACTGACATGGGCTTCAAGCAGAATTTTTTCTCATTTATTCTTTTTTTTGGGAATCCGGGAATGTTTCAGCACGAAAGATCAGGTTCACATATTTGTAAATTAGCTTTAGCCTTATTTTGTGGTACTCGGCGAGAATCTTATCACCTTCTCTTTTTCAGTTGTTCCTTCTCTCAAGTTGTTCCCTTTCAGTTGTTCCTTCTCTTTTCCACCTCCCGAGTTATGGCCTCTCAGTGTTCAATGAGTCAGTGCTAAGTGGAAGGGGATGGACCAAGTTTCAACGGTCTTTGTTGTGGCTACTTACTTTTTATGACATATTAGGAATAATGTCGTGTTTAATGAGTGACTAGTTCTAGGTCCGAAACTTACCATTGAGCATATTTTTTCATGGCATTCAAGATCAGTTGTACTCAATTAATTGATCAATTATCGGTGCCAGCTGTTCTATTCTCAAACCAATGGAGCTTCTCCTGTTCCTGCTGCGCCCTCGGACCAATGTCTTTGTCTTACTCGAGGGTTTTTTAATGGGGGGTTGTGATGTTATGCGGTGAAAATGTGCTCGATTTTGATGTTTTGGGACCTTGAAACTTGACCTTGGCTCGTGTGCGTACAATTTTTTTTTGGTTAAAGTAAATCCCATCTCTATCTATTATTTCGATAGTTCAGGAGCCATCAGCCGGTTGTGCACTGTTTTGTTTACTTATGTGATCAAAATTGCAAATCGAACCACTATTTGATTTCTTAATAGTAAGTATGTTACGAACCTTTAATTATTTTTTTTTTCATTTTCTCATTGGATTGTTTTCTTTATTCAGTCAGTTAGCAATGGTCCCTGCCCCTCCTTCACGTGGACAGTTATAAAACTCAGCATCCCCGTTCCCGGTTTCCCGTTTTTCGTTACATGACCCCCATTCCCGTATATATAGGCTAATATGTGTTAATGGAAAGGAAGGAAATATTTTCGTCCCTTAACTCTCTCTCTCTGCTGATGCTCTCTCGTTTGTTCGTCTCTCTCCTCTCTCCCTTCTCTTCCCCGATCCCTTCCTTTTTCTCCCTAAATTCTCTCTCTCTTAAGGCATCTCGCCTGTTCAGCTTGCCGCTATCCTCAGCTGATCTCCCATTCCGTTGGTTTTCCTGTCATCATCGCCGGCGTCACCATAGAGATCGTATCATTTGGTGCTTTCATTGAGAGAAAAGCGGAGGAGAACGAAGAACGCGCACTCGACGCCCTCGAAGCGGCCATCGCCGCACTAGCCAACGAGATGAAGGCTCTCCGGCGAGCTACCGACCGCTTTGGCACCTCTTTGTCCACCGCGGTTTCACAAACTGAACAGATCTGGTCGTCCTGCACCGAACTCAACTCGTCCATGGCGGGACTCAGCAACTCACTCCACGGCTTCGAGCAAGACACTCGACGGTTAGTAAGTTCTTCGTTTCCTGTAGCTTCATCTACGATCGCTTCCCATCGTCACGTTCTTCGCCCCACAATTACCACCATCACTGGTACCGTACCTCCACCCATTCTTCGGATAGCCATTCCTGATCGAATCTCCGAACAAACTGGGTTAACACGTCCCAACCAACCACGAATCGAACACCATTCCCGGACGGCTCCAAGTTTCGCTTCGATTATCATTCCGTCCTCTCATCTTCGTCTGCCTCCCACAGGAATCTCACATTCCTGTTCAATCCCTAGCTTTCCAGCAATAACGAGGGAGTTACAGCAATTGAAGGTGACCGTACCACAAAACACATCTGGTATCGCATCTCATGTTTCCATCGTTGAGCAAATTCCACAATCCCTCACAAAAATTTTCCAATACTCATTGCGCGCCGAGACACAATCCACCGCTCCACTGTTGCTTCCAAACCCCACACCCTTCATGATGCCTTCGACTACGACTCCACCAACCGCTTTCCCCTCCGCTACTGCCGTTCGAGCTCCAAATAACAGAACGCGAATATCTTCAGTTATTCGTCATGGTCAATCGGACGCCCTTACCACCTTCCATCTTCAATTGTTGAAGGCCAAAGTTCCATTATCCACTGCCAAGACCACTGGATCCGAGGGGGAAGAGCCACACACCAACGATCCTGTTCTTGACTCTATTGTGGATGCTGGAGTTAGAGGTTTGAATGCAAGTTGTTATGATGCCCTGCTTTCGGATTGTGGAGCTAAGCTGCAGGGGCAAATTGAGAAGGCTGGAGTGATCGAGCCAAATTACCTCGGCTGGCAAGTTCACGTTCGTGACTGGAATAATAGACAAGCAAAAACGATAAAGAGTAGCTGGAAAATATTTGATGACACTTCATGGACTTATATTGTTATTTTGTTCACGGTCCTGGACAATAAAAATGCACAGCAAATATTCTTATTTCAAGGAAAATGTGCGAAATCCCTGCCTATATTCAACAGAAGGATTCTGGGTAGTTTGTTAGCTCTTTCGGCCAGGGAATTTCATGTTCAAACTGAAGTTGTTGCTTCAACAGCTGCTGGTGCTGTTGCTGAGTGTTCCTCACCGAGAATTGCAAAGGCAGGAGCTGAAATTGCTGTGCAGCTTTCTATGTTCTTGGTAGAGAATGCCACTGTGATAATGATGCTTGTGGAGGATCATCGTCAACTGCAGAGAGAACTAGGCAGTGTTTCGAGTCAGGTGAACGAAACGGTAGCACCCCTGGCTTATGTTCCACCTGCTAGTAATCAGTTGAGTTCATTGACCATGGCGGGTGGAGAATTCAAGGTGACTAGTGCCAACTGTAAATCATTGCCTGATAATGTGGGTGGACTTCCGGTTGATATTATCGCTTCACTGTCAAATGGAATTGGACACACAACTGCAGCAGTGATGGAGCAACTTACTGTAGATGAGCCTTACGACTCAGTTTCTGGTGCCTTTGTTACATATGGGGGTTGTGTCATAGATCTAGTAGAGGGAGAGAGCACGTCCTTTAGCGCCATATTGCTTGTACTGGTGCCTGCTCATTTTCCTACGTTTATAGCAAGGTAGCTTTTCCGTGATTTTTCAACTTGCCATGCAGGCGATGCAACTCTGGTGGGACCAATTTACTCCCCTGCTTATGATGACCGAAAATTACGGAAAGTGGCAACCCTTTTTCATTTGTAGTATCAACATGTTGTCTGTTACTATCAGGCCTGGGTTGAAACTGACTTTGCTGGATTTCTTGTGGGCGGCACCTGGGATTCTCGGACTGCCGTGAACACACTTCTGAATGGGGATAAAATGGAGGCAACGAACAATGTCGGGTTTGCTTGTAAATTGCTGATTTCGGTGACATTGATACTTCTTTTTGGTGAGATTATACCCCAATCTGTTTGCTCGCGATATGGTCTGGCTATTGGCGCAACTATGGCTCCAGTTGTTCGGGTTCTTGTTTGGATATGTTTCCCTATTGCTTATCCTATAAGCAAGCTGTTAGATTATCTACTAGGACATCATGTAGCCCTTTTCCGCAGGGCAGAGCTGAAGACGCTTGTAGATTTGCATGGTAATGAGGCTGGAAAAGGTGGGGAATTAACGCATGATGAGACAACAATTATTGCTGGAGCACTAGAACTGACAGAGAAAACTGCCGGTGATGCGATGACCCCTATATCTGAAACTTTTGCAATTGATATCAATGCCAAGCTTGACAGGTGATAGATGTGCTCCTATGCGAATTAAGAAAAATGAGCCATGTTTGTGCTCAAACATCTTCCTATCCTTCTCGTAGAAGTTTATGATGTAATATTTGGGTGCAGGAATTTGATGAACTCAATTTTGGGGAATGGGCACAGTAGATTGCCGGTTTATTACGAAGAGCCTACGAATATAATTGGGCTAGTTCTTGTAAGTTGTTATTCATTTTTTTTTCTTTCAAAGATTGTCTTAAAATGCTTGAATTCATCCTGTATCGGCTTCATTGATTTGGTTATGTAGATACACCTGTTTGCTTCATTCGCTATGTTTCCCTGTGTTATAATGAAATGAAAAGCAATACCTACTTTCGACGAGATCCAAAATTTTTATGCAGAGTACATTCCTCTTCATAATAATTGGTCACTTTTGAAGTTGCTTGGTTCAAACCCAGTGAAGATTTTTGTGCAGTTTGAAGATGTTGCCATATGATGTGAATAAATACAATGCATGAAACTGGAGACATTTTAAGACAGTGTTCCCACCCTTTTTGGTCCATGAGGTGAGTCATGAGCTTTGGGCTATATAGACCACCCCACTTTTAAATCCCTTATCCTAACCCTGATGTGAGTGGGATTGCATTCCTGACCTTTTAGCTGTTTGAACCTTTTCCATATTGCTTATTTGTTCGAACCCCTAGTACTTTGACAAATCTCCTAATAATCCATTAAATTTTGCCCATAAAAATCTACTGATAGCTACTGTACATGGAATTTTGATTCTTTGCCCATGATCATAAACTGTTTAACATTACCTTTCTGAGTTATATTCACAGCGTAAAATTTTTTTTGTTTCTTAAATTCCAAGACAGTTACACCACGATTGCGTTAAACCTTAATCACCCATTTAATACACTTTCCAAAGGTTTTTTGTCCAATTTAATTAGATATCCTTCCTACAGTACAGAGAAAAGAGACGTCCTCAACTTCAATAAGGTTTAGAAATTCTATTACTCCACGTGTTGGGGTTTTGTCCATGGCATTAACCATCCCCAATCCCAAATAAAGTAAGGTTGTGTGTAGTTAGCCAATAGTCAGCACAGTACTTTTGTTGGATCATTGAGAATTTGACATGGATCAAAGAACTAACAATAATACCATCTTGGGTGTCCCCTACCTGCAGTGTACTCTATTGCTTAGTAGGATAATAAATGGGTTGAAGCAAATGCATCGTCGCTTCGTTGTAGTTTAAAATCAGCGAGGGTACTGCATCATTAATGAACTTAGATTATTGGTACTTGGACTGGTAAACTTATGGAAATGGTAGATATTATGATTACAAGAAGTACCAATATAGCATGCCATGATATAATAAGGATTGGTTACAAATTATAGTACTATGGGAAGGATAGAATTAGCAATAGAGTAGGCATAATTATAGACAAGGAGTTAAAAGGGATTGTAGTGAGTGTGAGGAGAAGTGGGAATAAAATTATGATTATTAGAATTGTGCTTGAGAACAAGCAATTGAACTTGGCTTGTCATAGCTTGGTCAGACATTTAAACTCTTATTTTTGGAGCTTAATTCATGAAGTGAGTGTGCCAAGCTTGAGCTGAGTTATAAACTTATCAAATTATCAAGTTGATTCTAAGCAAAGTATTACCTAAATCATTTACAATCTAACCTATGGTTTTTAATTCTCAACAAGTGAATTGTAGCTAGTAATGATTCTGATTCTTAATAATAATGATCTTATTAACAATATAGTTAATAATTTATCATTGAATAACTATGTAAATTGGATAAATATTAGTAAATTATATGGCACATTAGATGGTAACCTAAATGTTGTTAGGGAGAGCTTTATTTTGGATACTCAAATCATAATCTCCAACATGTAATAGTATCATTTTATAAGGATTAAAAACTTGGATAAATTTTTTAGGTAATTCTTATGAAAGAAGACAAAAAGTTACAAGCCACCTTTGTGACGGAATGGACACAATTTTTTTTTTATTCCGTCAACGACTTCCCGGAACTGACGCCAAGGTTTTGGTGGTTCGGTCCGAGTCGATTGTATCGTCAAAATTACAGGATCAAAGATGCCATCTAGGTTTCATACATATTAGTCGTCAACATAACAAAGAAAAAATGGAATTTAATATTCTGAGGAAATATTCATAATCATTTTCATAAGGCTCATTCCTGAATACATAAGTCATGAACGTCTAATCACAAAAGTTTATCCATTCTAACACATCATTACATAATTTGC